>DWON01005290.1:0-15103 GCA_018251015.1 Phocides pigmalion okeechobee | reverse complement strand
CTATTTGAGATTGGACGTAGTTGTCCATGGGCTGCAGTGACCACTTAACACCAGGTGGGCTGCATGCCCGTTTCTTATTCTTTCGCAATAAAAAAAATAAAGACTTCTAATAGGCAATATTTTTTAAAAACGTCAACTCTGTATCAAGTTCAGGGATAGGAACCATTTTTATTCATATCAAACATAGCCTACTTTTACGTAGCAATAGAAATAAATTGGAAACAAATTTAACTATAGAACGAACGATCGATATATTAAAGGAACGATCCGTAGAAGTCTGCGGTAGCCGAGCACAACCTCAACTCAAGTCGTAGTCATTGAATACAGCTATATAGACTTTAGATGATCTCCACTGAACGTCATTATTTTCCCCGGTGGATAAAAGAGAACCAAAAAAGTAAAGAAGAAAAGAAATTAACAGAGAAGATGGTTTTAAGTTAGCACAAACGTGGTATCCAGTAGTTAGTTTATGTAAATGACAAATAGTACAAAGTTCGGTGCGTAAATATACAGTTAGTATGGTGTCGTGAAATGGAACCCAAAAAAGAAAAACAAACTAGACGTAGGGTACATAGATTAACCTAACATTAACATCTGTCAACAGTTTCCATCACCACCGCAGTTTAGCCGTGACTAAAAGACATGTAACTGGTTCGCAATATCGGCAATCAAAAATCAAACACCATTAATTCTGAGTACCTGGTACAAATTAAAAAAGAAACAAACTCACAATAACATTCACATTTTTACAGTAAACTGAAATGATTAGGGATCACAGAATGTGAATCGCAAAGGAAATCATTTCATCGTACATCGACAAAAATTAATATAAGCTCTTAACCGATATGGTATCAAAACTTGTGTTTTCCATTAAAAGCCTAATTGATTACTTCGTACATTATGTACGCAGTTATAAAAGTTACATTCTCGTATTAAATATTTCATCAGTATGAAAACCGAGAATCCCATAATAAGATGTAGAGGCAGATACATTAAAAATTCAAAGAATAGCCGATTGATAAAAACATTAACAATGCGTCCTTTTCTCATTCTTAAATTCAGATTTTTGATGTATTCAATACAAACCTAGTACAGACGTTTGCCTTGAATTTGGGTTACGAAATCTATATTAAAACCGGTAAAAGAACAGAACAACTACAATAAAATCGATAACGTAATCTTCATCGGTCTTAATAATAACCACGATATTTTAGTATAACAAATAGAGGTATTTGACAGATTTTTCTCTTCTTTTAAGTAATTTTCTTACGTTAAAATGTGAAAAATAAATAACTTAAGATTCCATCTTCTCGAAAAACTGTCTTATTTGAAAAAAGTGCAAGCCAAATTACTCATTTCTGCAAGAGCTGTCATTGAAAGCAGAAGTAAATTTAAAATTATGAAAGCGAATATCCTTTTTTTATGTGAGAAGAGTGCCAAACGACCATGCAAACCACCTGATAGTAAGTAGTCGCAGCCCATAGACATCCATATACAATCGCAAACACGACCGAAATCCTATCTGAGCTTGAACTTAGATGCGTTACTATTCCTGTGGACTAAGTTGGTCGCCTCGCTTGAAGGTGTAGCCGGCAACCGCACCTCTCCAACCGAAATACAAGTAATGCTTTACGGCAGATTATGAAGTCGGCAGTGGTACTTCCCCGGTCGAACTATAGTTCTCCCACCTTTAAAACCTTCCGACCGTTCCTAACTTTGTACCATCAATTAAAAATTACTTTTGTTTACATAATATTTCTCGTTACTTTATGAATCGCATATGAAATTATGTTTTTTGTTTATGTTTCTTTACCACGAAACCTATTTTAATCAAACTCAATTTTTATAAACAGGGTGGCTTTATCTCTAGTTCTTTATGAGTCATATACATATTAGAACGCTATGTTATCTTAAAGCAGAGTAACTACAAGAAATACCTAATACATAGTTAAGATAATCGTAATTACAAGCAATATTTTTCATTACGTATTGCTTCAAATTTTAAATATCGTGCACGACACTGTTTATTTACACTAGTATGATTATAAATAATAACTATAGTAATTTAACCCTTTTCCCGAGGCGTACAAAACTGCTGGGTATTACTTGCCGCAAAGCGCTTGCCGCTGTTACACACCTGTGTTGTACGTACAAATCTGTATGGATTACGGACGAACAAAAGTGCTGTATTTACGTCGGCGCTACAAGACTCGGGGTTGCTATTACGTCTGTGTATTCGTAGATGATACACAGATGCTAAAAAATACAATATAACAGTGAACTTTTATCGCATCTTCAGCCGAGAATACAGCTCCAGTTTAGTCCGACTCTCGCAACGCTGCCCCGATCTAATATACATGTGACCGCCGCAGTCAAAGGGTTAATACGTGACGCTTAATACGATGTTAAGCACATAGAATTTCAAGTGACAAAGGTCGCATAACGTCATACTACGGAGATCGTCAAGTCAAGGCAAGCAGTAGTCATTTCTCGCACGTACAGATATGGTGGGCGTGCCAGGCATCTTAAATATTTGTTTGTTTATGCTTAAGACTAAAGGCCGAGAAATAAAACTTAACCGGATTAGAATGTTATCTTTGAGCTTTAGTAATTACCGGGATGACTGAGAATTATAGGTACGTCATACTTTTAATTTCAAAAATGGCAAAAAATAAAATCAACATGGTCTAATAAACACAATCTAATTGGTCACATACTTTGTGACCTATATTTGTACCTTTGTATTAACAAAGGTACAAGCGTAGTCTTTCAGACGAAGGGTTTAGTGTTCCAATGCCTAGCACGCGCTTCTAATTTATAGAAGTTTGCAAGTCGTAGAACTACACAATTCGACCTCGAGAGTACCACCCAAACACTCATTTTTAATGTAAGGCTACAAATGAGAGAACTTCCTTAACTATCAGAAGTAGCAACGCATTTGTGATCGACTCCAAGTTAAACTGTTGTTCTTTTTGAAGTTGTTTATAAATGTCCATGGGCGGCTGTGACCACTTACAATCAGGTGAAGTTCTCAAAGGCGTAAAGGCTGCCAATCAGTTTAGCCAGCGTAATTGGCTAACTTTCCTATGCTTAAAAACTCATGCTCAGGCGTGAGAGAACGGCGGATTGAAGACAAATGATGATGAGTCATAAAATACTGCGTCTGGGAATTCCACGCACTTTTTAAAACATTAAACATGGTTATCGTTCATTTGCTTTATTTTTAGAAATTACCTAGATCCAATAAACAAGTTTGTGAATCACGTATGTGAATGTATAAACTATTCTCCTGGCTGGCGTCCACTTCTCAATAGCTTACGTTATATGTTCTTATTTACTACAATCCAAATTACGGAGCAACGTAAAAAATATCTAGTAGAATTATTGGTGACACTACATCCAAGTTTCTGTCATGTGAAATATTGTGCAATTGGGGTTTCGGTCAAAGGGTTCCAAATGTCCTAAAGTAGAATCATGTGCTAAGCCAATGATTCTACTTTAGGACATTTGGAAGCATCTCATTTAATCCTCGGCAGTAGCATCATATTTATTTTATTCATTTAGATATCTATGGACTGCAGCGATTACTCAGTATTAAAGGGTCTGCGAGCTCGTTTGATATCTACGCAACTAACATATTAAAGTAGAACCTATATACAAAGGTTTTTGTTCCAAATAAAAATTATTAACCACAGTTCTCTTTCTGCAGTCTTATGACAGCAGTTTCCAAAAATGTTCCTAACAAACTTTTGATAAGGAAGTTCTGAATTCGGCTGAATGTTTATTTTTACTCACTTGGATAGATTATACCCAATGCTTCATTATTCTTAAAAACACATTATCAATATTTTACAATCTTAAATTATAAAAGACGCTACACGTGAATGTCGTTATTTCTACGTAATTATTACTTGTATTTAGTATTAATTCATTTAACGTGAGTTAGGTTCTCGGATACTGCACGTCAAGCTCACTGCAATAGTAGCCAAGCGGCACACAGACGCACCGTTACGACCGCTATTGTGTAAATAGTATATGGTCGAGACTACGCTATTTCTACGTAACGTAGCAATCTATAATAGCTTCAATCTTTTGTTTTATCGCTTGGAAACAGTTCATCTGTTTTTTTCATTAGTGTTAAATAGCAAACGGGCATGCAGACCACTTTATAAATAGTCATTGCCACCGAAGTAAATCGTACACAGATCCTGCCCTGATGTAGATCACACTTTCGTTGTTACTCCTGAAGACAAAAATGGAATGCCTTCAAAACGTGAATTTACCTATACACGCCCTTCAACCCAGATCACATCAACGATATAATTGTACAAGGCAGAAATGTTAGATGGTAGAACAATAGTTTAGCGGGGGAGGCTCCACCACCGTACTCATTATCCACTATGAAGCAACTCTGATCTCCGTTGGTGATATACAATTTCTACAGCACTTACTAGCAATGAAACTGTCTTAGTCCTCGAAAATAATAATATATCTATGTATGACTTCAGTACAACTTTAGTCCTGATTGAAGCTTGACGTTGGTGTCCATAGATAGCAATGAATATCTAGCATCAGGTGCTTGTTTGCTACTGTTCCCTGATAAAAAAATCAGTTGCCGTCGTATACGAATATCATACTACCTCCCTATTTTCTTAGTAGCTCAAACTACCTACAACATATCGACGTAACTTGTCTCGACTTTCAAAAAATATTTTACGACAATGTAGCAATCTACTCCTTCCTTGCTATATTTTAGAAATACCTCATATACATTTGTAATTAATTGAAATATGTTAAGAATATCACAAAATTACCTAAATATACGTACCTAATATATACTATAATACTATAATACTCAATTTTTTCAGTAAAAAACGAAAAACATCATCAATCACAATATGTTTGAGGTATTCTATATGACAAAAGATTATGTACATATAATAGTTATCGGATTGTTCTCATTAAAATTTTATTATACATGTCACGAGGAAAAATAATTATCTTATAAAATATAACACCACCATGTCAGTAATAAAACACCGTAAGTCTCCATAAACGAGATAACAGGATAATTAATAACAGCGTAAAATAAACAAAGTAAACATTTTGTATAAAACTCCAACAACTTAGTAAAAGCAATAACAACATGAAACAGAAGTTTCTCAATATTGCTTTATTTGTTTGAAATAGAACAGAACCTTAAAGGTGGTAGAGCCGTTAGAGCTCGCCCGGGGCGGCACCACCGCAATCCGCATAACCCGCCGTAAAGCAACATGTTCTTTATGTATTGTGATTCGGTTGGGGAGGTGTGGTTGCCGGATACACATTATTGGAGGCGACCACCTTAGTCGTAAAGAGTAGGAACGCATCCGCGTCCATTCATAAATAGAACTTCTGTTCTATTTGAGATTGGACGTGGCTGTCCATGGGCTGCAGTGACCACTTAACATCAAGTGGCCTGCATGGTCGTTTCTTACTCTTTCATAATAATAATAAAAAGTCAATATTATATTGTATCGTTTAAATATAATATTGAATTATTACGTTTAATTGATTGTAATTGAATACATCTATTGGTAGGTAATATTAATTCTATATTATGTATGAATGCATGCAGTACTTATAACATAATGTAGTGTGTGATATATATATATATATATTAAGGAAGGATATATTTCTAGACACTATTAAGCGCGCAATTATTTGTGAAGATCACAAGTGATCGACAAAACTAAGCTACGTCTTAAGAGATCCAAATTTGGATGGGTGACCGATGAAGATTAAGACGGTAGTTGAAAAATAAATATGCGGTCTATCCCTGAGGATTAAGACGGTCGTCTCGATTCAGAAATGTAGTTGGCAGCTCTCCAACCGAAACACAAAAGTTGCTTCACGTTGGGTTGTGAGGGCGGTGATGATACCTCCCCCGGTAGAAACGTATTCTACCACCCGTTGTACTTATATACTAAGGGACTATCTTAATAATTTGGAGTAGCAACGCATCTGTGATTGACTTGATTTTTTTCTGTAAGATAGATTTATTATCCCGAAAAAAGTCCGCAGCCAGATATCACGAACGAATTATTTATATAACTTTATAAAGATCGCAGATGTATCCAAAGAATTTTAATATTAACATCTGCGGTAAGTAAAGTGATTAATTATTAGTTAATTAGTAGGAGTAATAGGATATATCGTCGCGAATATAGAGTTCTTAGTTGTAAATAAGAACATTGGCTTTCGAAGAAAATTTTATCACTATATGAAGATATAAATTCAAGTTGTTGTTTGATATAAGAACCTAAAGGTTAGGTCCTGGTGTGTGTGGGCTTCGAATTTCGCTGAGTCGCAGTGATTACTGACTATCAGTTCGACAGAATGCTCAAATGCTTTCCCACATTGATACAATATTATAACTTAGCAATAGTAAAACATAATAAACGGACTGGCCATAACGTGTGCAAAGTCTACATTTACTGTATGTAAAGATATCAGCGTTATCTATAGGTGCAGGATAATATTTTTCGTATGTAGGTTGCAGATTTGAGTATGGCACTGACCACTGACCATCAATTGGACAGGATGCTCAATTATTTCACATTAAAATAATATTAATTAGCGACAGAAAAACACAACAAATTGACTGCTTATGACGTGTGCAAAGTCTACCTTGTTTACTCTACTTATTTATATCACAGTGTTATCTACAGGTGCGGGATAACATTTCTGTTGTGTTTAAATATCAGATTTCGATGGGTGGCAGTGACCACTGTGCAAAAATGTGGAGGTAGTGGACTGTATATCTTGGTCTGTTTATGTTCGAAATGATGAAGCAAAACTATTGTTTTTACATTTTGTATATAAAATAATTTATTAAATATTGTGACATTTTTGATATAAGAAAAGAAGTGAACAAAGGAAGAAAGTGTTAAATAATACAAAA
The DNA here is from genome assembly GCA_018251015.1 of Phocides pigmalion okeechobee. Classification (NCBI taxonomy): domain Eukaryota; kingdom Metazoa; phylum Arthropoda; class Insecta; order Lepidoptera; family Hesperiidae; genus Phocides; species Phocides pigmalion. The sequence continues at coordinate 8,160 of DWON01005290.1, read as the reverse complement.
ATATATATCGACCAGTATTCTGAAGTATATGTTGGGGATACCAACATATTGAAAATCAGTTGCACAAGTTGCTGAAATGCTTCTTTACATCAAAACAATAATAATTAGCAACAGTGAAACACAACAAGCGAATTGCTCATGATGTGTGCAAATTCTACATTGACTCTACATATTAATATCAAACAGTGTTATCTTCAACAGGACTATTATATAGGTCTTGTTTTCAGTATCAACACCGTTTTCCTGTGTGAATCATTTAGCAATGACTTCATGCTCATGTACACAGAAAATGTGTACATTCTACTACACTGAGTATGTAATTAGAAAATGGCAATGAATTTATACGCAAATTATTTTAAATCTGTATGAGAAGGTCCTTTTAATTAGCGCAATTAGCGAGCTGTGTCTGGCGTAAATGAATTTTGATTGCGACGTAGATTTTTTTGATTAATAACATTGAACTGAAGATAGACAAAGGAATAAATACATGAGTTTACTCAAGTACTTGAAGTGCTACGGGTTCCGGGTTCAATTCTCATTAATTTACAATTATTCATTAGCCATTAAAATGTGAGATTTTTCTAATAAACATAAATCGTTTTCTTAGAAGAGTGAGGCAATAATCTTCTTCTAAAGCTTCACAGAATTTTACTTTTAGAATTTTATCATTCTCCAACATCAGCTTATGAGAAAAAAACTTGATTATTCTTATTTTTTTTCTTGACCGGCGAAGCAAGTCACAATAAATCTATAATATATACATCTGAAGGGCACATCAAGGACTTGTACCGAGAATTTCTCTTGGAATAGACGGAATCTTACCATTAGACTACCATAGCTTATATGTATGCAAGAGTGGGATCAAGAGTGGGAACGCATCCGTGTCCATCCTTAAATAGAACTTCTGTTCTATTAAGATTGGACGTGGTTGTCCATGGGCTGCAGTGACCGCATAACATCAGGTGGCCTGGCGTTTCTTACTCTTTCATAATAAAAAAAAGAAAATAAAACAATATAAAAGCAAAACTTACATTACAGCTCTTTAATAAAATAAAAAAAAACATGAAATCGTTAAAAAACTTTTTTTTTCAAAGTTTAAGGTTACAAAGAAATGAATAATTGCTTCTACCTTATAAGTATGAGTTGTCACAATTATAGTAATCATCCAACAAGCCATAGTAATTGAATATTTTAATCATAACACGTCGTTCCTTCCATAACAGAATGTGTTACATCTGTTAACTGTATAACCTTATAGCTTACTTAATAGAGTGCGGCAGTCACTACGTTTGATGTACTCGTACTTAGTTATAAGTAGGACGGTAACTTACATTGGGTTGCTTACTTTATTTATAGAGGTGGGAGATTTTCAAAAGTTTTTAAGATTTTTAAAAGGTGGGAGATATAGTTCGCCCGGGGAGATGCTACCGCCGTCCTCATAATCTTTAGCAATACAATATAGCAATCATAAGCTTTAGCAATACTTGTATTTCGAGAGGAGAGGTGCCGGCTACACTTTGAATCGAGGCGACCAGCTTAGTCCTTTCAGTCGTGTTTGCGCTTGTACGGTCTGCGACTACTTAACATCAGGTGGTTTGCATGCTCGTTTTGCTACTTTTCTCTCATAAAAAATATATACATGTATTCATTTTATTTGGTCACCAATATTCTGTACACTGTTACATTTCAAATTATAATCATACAAATTATTGTTATTTGAGCGCTAAGACAATTAAAGACATATATATGCATAACATAAAAATGAGATAAAATGTGAAGAATACAAATTTGCTTAAAAAAAGATTCAACTAATCATATAAATACCATTGATGTTAAAAGAAATTGGGCACAAACATACTTTAACTACTAGGTAGGTAACCTAGGTAACATTTTCCCTGCGAGTTACACGCATGCTGTGTAATGCGTAGCGCAAAGAGCGTGCGGCTCGTACACACCTGTGTTGTACGGACAAATCTGTATAAATTTCGGGCGAACAAAAGTGCTGTGTTTACGTCGGCGCTACAAGACTGGGTGCGGAAATTACGTCTGTGTATTCGTAGATGATATACAGTTGCTAAAAATACAATATTTCAGTGAATTATGGACGCATCTTCAGTCTAAAGAATTAGGCTCCAGCTTAGCGCCGCCTCCCGCAACGTTGACCCGATCTAAGCCGCAGTCAAAGTGTTAACTTTGCTACTTTGATAGTTTTTAGATATAGCCTAGGTAAGGTTTATCAACAGCATTTCTAAGTTTGGTATTATATCACATTGTGCAGTTGTCCTCTTGGTGCTCGCTCCCGGACGGAGCGAGCGGCAGTCGGAACGAACTCAAACATTTTGATTTCTTTTCTGGGTCTACATTCCGTGTAAAAAGCGTTAAATTTGTGAAGTCTGAAAATTTCACGGGTGGATTTGCCGAAAGATTACGTCATCTTACCTAACAAAATTTAAATACCTATTTTGTTATCTATACATATAAAAAAAATTCTAACTGATCGCTGTCTGTACATGGCAAATATATTTAAAAATTCATAATTGGGTGCCTTTATATACGAAAGAGAACCCAAAACTACGTTTTTTCCATTTTGTCTGTATGTCTGTATGTTTGTGCATGCTAATTTCAAAAAACGATTTGAATGCAGTTTTCAGGATTATATTGTGATGGGTTTCAGTTAACATTTAGTCTTTTTTCCTTTAAATGAGTTACAAAGAAAGAAGTTATGTCAAATTTTGTCAGTCATCACCGGACGAAATCGCTGCCACAGCTATTAAGTAATATTATTACTTGCAACTATTTAATATTCAGACATGCCTGAGATACTAAGTACCGCAAGATAAATTCATCACAATAAAAATGTCTGAAGCCCAGCGAAGCGAGCACGGGTCAACTAGTATTTCATATTCTTATAATAATGCACTATTAATTTTTCCCACCTATCTTTAGATTCACGTATGCCTGATTCAAATGTTATAGTCCAAGCATCAAAGTATATAAGCGGATTTTGGGTGGTCAGGGGAGAGGTCCCTGATCCTAAACCCTCGCTTTTTTTTTCTTATGCTAATGCGTCTTAGAAACATTAAATACTTTGAATTCGACGCTCATATATAAAGATCGGGCCAGTGTTGCAGGAGGCGGCACTAAACTGGAGCTTATCCGTATCTATAGACCGAACATTCGCCGTCAATAAACTGAAATATTGTATTTTTAGCATCTGTGTATCATCTACGAATACGCAGACGTAATGTCCGCCCCTAGTCTTGTAGCACCGACGTAAACACATCACTTTTGTTCGCCCATAATCCATACAGATACAACAGAGCAGTGTTATAAGCCGTAGGCAAAGTGTTAATATTAAACTTTCTCTCATTTTACCTTCTTAGGAATAGAATTTTCAAAATTCCTTTATTACTGCTCAGTTACGCTGTATAAATAACGGAGTTTATGTTTCCGCTTTTTTCGCCTGTGTATTGATTTCTGGGTCTGTCAGCCAGCTAACTCTTTTATATAGAATTTAAACCTAGACACAGAATGGTCACAAATTTAAAATTTAGCGTAATTTTAAATCACCGTCAATAGTTAGTTTATTGCATACCTACAATAGATTTATGTATTGTAATAAATCTATATCAATGTTGCCTACCTACTCTTTTATTTCTTTTGAAATGTCGATAAGTACTTTCGCTGCGATTCAGTGATTCTAAGAATTCGTCGGCCATTAAGATATTTCATAGCCTTTATTTAGGACACATGTGGCCTCATTTTATACAAAACGCGTTTTGTTTGTTAGCGCTAAGGTTAATGAACTCCTGAAAACGATGGAATTTTTGGATCTTATTCAAAACTAACGACCCACGCCTTCGCACGGTTGCATTTACGACTTCACATTGCAAATCTTTGAAATATTCGACTTTTCTCTGCTACTATATGCGTATATCGCTAAATATTATAAAAGAAAGTCCCCCATCGCGTCTGTCTGTCTGTTCGCGATAAACTCAAAAAGTATTACACGGATTTTCTCACAGTTTTCAATAGGTAGAGTGATTCATGAGGAAGGGTTTTGGTGCATAATAAGATAAGTCTTTCCTAAATTGGGCAAGAAATTAAATAATTGAATTCAATATAGTAATTCAGTTGTCGTTCATAATAGAGGTTTCTAATTGTTGCTTTTTGTAATAGCAAGTATATATAAAATTTCTTATCCGAGCGAAGCTGAAATGCGATGAAAAACGCTTTAAAATCCGTTGCGTATTTTGAGAGACTTAAACATACAGACGGCGGCAAACAACTTTTTTTAATACTGTAGAAGATCATTTTCATCATTAACTCTTTGCTATCAACCTCTTTTGCTCTCCTTAACTCACAATTGCTCAGAAGGAGAAATGCCATCACGCTCGTCAAGTGGAGATTGGCAGACTCACAATTGAGAACTTTATTGAGAATTCAAAAGCATGCAGGATTATTTACAATGATAAGCAGTAATAATAATTTTTAACACGCATATAACTTAGAAAAATCCGAGATAAATACCACGAATTTGAACCTTAAACCTCACATATTAATGGCGGGAATCTTACCAAGCTATCAATAACTTTTTCATATCCATTTTTTACTTCTACACGCTTGTCTCACTCGTTTCCGTTCGCTATTAACATAAAGAGCTAAGGATTCAAAATCTAAGATACTTTCTTTCGACCGTTACGCATTGGTTTTTCAAGTCAATTTTACTTATCATTTTATAATCTACACTAATTGTCCATTGAATCGGAAGCTCTAAAGGACCTCATGAATAAGTAAGAGTCGAAATGTCTTTCTCCTTTTAATAGATGTGGTCCTCATTTTGCACTGAAAAAGCTATAAATCGATAACAAAATGCGTAATCAATTGTAGTTATTTAATTTCGCTACGGTTCCCTGCAATTTCGCCAGTTTATCGCGAATGTTAATCAGTTATTGATAAAGAGACGTGACTGATAATGTTGCGGTCGTACTTCCTAATTGGATTAATTTACGCTCTATAATGAATAATTGTAATTACAAATTCCCTTATAAAATGGACGATGAATGCAACCCTTTTTGTATATTAAGTTGTTGTTAAAAACTACTTTGCAACAATCTGCAAATCCGTTTTTAATAACATGTATTTCCGCAAAGTAAAGTTTCCTTCTTTTTTATGTGAGAAGAGTAGAAAACAATCATGCAAACCACCTGATGCTAAATAGTCGCAGCCCATTGACATCCACGTCAACCACAAATACTACTGAAGATAGGATATTTGAGCTCGAAAGCGCTGCTACTCCTGAGGGCTAAGATGATCGCTTCGCTTTAAAGTCCAGCCGGCAACCGCAACACAAGTAATCCTTTATGGCGGATTGCGAGGGCGGCGGTGGTATCTCCCTAGTCGAACTATACTTCTCCCACCTTTTACACCTTCTTTGTTTTTTAGGTCATCGTTCAATACACAGTATGTTCCTGCATTATTTTATGCAGAAGACGTGTCATTTTTATCATTTTTATTCTTGTTACAGATATGAAAATGCAGTCCGCCTAGAACAGCTCAGGTTATTCGGAAGCCTAATTAGTCATTACAGTACACAGGTGATTATGATATATTTTAATATGTTCTTTAATTACTATACACTAATAAATACATTTAATAAAATAATGATCAGATAGTACGCCGATGACGAAGGGCTAATAATAAGGTTAACAAACTAGCTTTTTCATGAAATGGATGTAGCAAAAGATCATGCCGTCCACATAATGATAAGTAGGCACAGCCGACATTCAATAAATGTAATCAAATTTATATAGCGAAAGAGTTCCTGATCTATCACAGATGCGTTGCTACTTCAGAGACCTAAGATCACATATACAATATCGTCTTATATGTAAGTATATAAGATCTATTGACATGGACTTTAGTAGAAGATAGAATTCCAGCGAAAGTTCATACATAAAAGAGCTTGAGAAAATACTGAACAAAAGTAGTACAAAAATGTAAAAATACTAAATATGTAGTAATACTGCTACTAGTACAAAATCTTTGCGGCCGACTCCGATCGATGCTTATCGTTCATTGTTTGTAGACTTATCGATCAAAAATACATTTATTGTATTTTTATTTGTCGATCTTTATCTGCCAGTTAGCGAAAGTAAACAGTTTAATGAATGAACGTTGTAAACAAAATGCCTGACTTATGTTTGTGTAAAAAATACTTTTCAAACGCAAGTACCAGAAAAATAATAATTTTGTAACTCAAAAGTATCTATGTTATATATTAATATACTTATGGCTATCTGACCTGCTTTACATAAAAAATATAATTAACAATTTTAACAAAATTTTAGGAATTTCGTCGCTTGAAATTAATTACTACCTAAACTCTCTTTAATGTAGGCAAAAAAATTATCGCCAATGTAACCAATTGCTTGGAATTTTGTAACAACATACGACAATAATTACTACCTAAAATGTTAACATCAGAATATTCATAAGCGAAAAAGTTGACTAGGTTTATATACGAGAATGAACTCTTATTTTACGAAACATCAGTAATTATTCATTTCTATTGGATCTGTTTCCTTTGATTTGGTACGTTAGTGCACTTATCTCCGCTAATTAGTCATAATGTCGATCTCATTAAATAATGAGAACTTGAGTATCTTGCTAATTACGACTAATGTATCTTCAGCAATGAATGGGAAGAGAAAATATTTCCTATTTGCTTTGCTCTTATCGTCATTGTGTTGGTAATAGTAATCACATTATATATAACGTTATCTCATATATCGTATATTAAATTATTTGAATATATTAATTTTTTTGAATCTTAAAACTAATTATAATAAAATTCGAAACTAAATAATCTAAAGATTCTGTGCCCGTGCGGCATGTACCAGAAACGCTCGAATAGCTTTCGTAATCTGCGCGTGATATGAACCAGCCCCCTTGTCACAAGCAGTCTTGTCATACCATTTATAATATCTATATACAAACTGTATGTTCGAGATCATTTGTATTTGTGTATTTTGAACAGATATTTACGTATACTTTTGATCTCCATTAGCTTTAATATATAAGGAAAAATAACGCGTTTATTCTGTCTCGCTGCTGGAAAGTAAATATATTAAAATTCCATTGTAATTCCATCAATATTTTATTCTTGTCTTTGTAAAAGTCACAAATTGCTACGTGAACGATATGTTTTAGAAATATATATTTATTTGGTGCTTATGAGGGGTAGAAAGTACGTTACGTAGTAACGTTCGTAAGTAAAACTCCCAGTTTTCATATTTTTTTCCGATATCTACAAAAATTATAGTCATATTTCAACAAATTATACAAAAAATAATGAATTCGCTTAAATGTTATGGATCTCTCCGTCTGTTGAATAAAATACATGAAAACAGGATAGAGGATTTTGAGTTTATAACATTCGGAAAAGCAAAAGTGGCGAGGGACTGTTTTATATGTAGTGAATATTATTATAAATGTCCATGTGTATATATAAATACATATTGTTATGCTAAGCACGTCTCGCCTCTGACGCCGGCTTAGTGCATGCTGGTGTGGTTACGGATTTAATTATTTATCTACGGGTAATCCAACAGTAACTAAACAATAACATACGTGTTAGTCAAGGAACATAATATATTGTCTGTTTTCTGACGTACAAGTAGATGCGTGTGCCAGGATTGGTGAAAGTAATCAGCCTATCCAAATTTAAATTCAAATATTTTATTTCATTGTTAGGTATTTACATACACTAAATAATTGTCAAGGTACAATGTAAAATCAGTACAATTTAGTATTAATTTTTTTGACCATTTTAAACAACGAATTTGGCTATAAGGCGCACGGAAATTTGCTGTCACAAAAATTCGATGTCACAAGCGTTCGGTGTAGCTCTTCAGTTTTATGTAACAATTTATTTTATGTAACGCTCTTATATTTAACTCTCAAATGAGTATCCAGTGCCCCAAGCACGTACAGCCCAGTGGTTTGCGTAGATCGTAAGCGATGTACATAATGGACCGACGTTGAGCGAATTGAAGAGTTGGATGATTGACCACTAGTGGCTACATTTTTTTTTATTGCGAAAGAGTAAGAAACGGGCATGCAGGCCACCTGGTGTTAAGTGGTCACTGCAGCCCATGG
>DWON01005289.1:0-15103 GCA_018251015.1 Phocides pigmalion okeechobee | reverse complement strand
TTTTATTAGTCGTTTTTAGCCAAATCTAGAAATGTTAAAAATGTTTTACCGATCGTAACGTTATGTACCGCCACCCACTTTTGTTATAAAAGTCCGAGCGCACGCAGGTAGTCATCATTCTCGCTCAAGCCGTCGCATAGTTCGGATCTCTCTACAACAACGTTACGCTGCCCGAGCAATATATTAAGATAATCAAGTTTTCTTAGGAATATCTGAACATGAGTCGTCAAGTCAACAATTTTGACGTCAGATAGGCTTACTTCACACAATATCTCCGACATATACATATAAGCGTTGACCCACGGTTTCGCGTAATCGATGTAACAATAAATCCATGCAAGGTTTCAAAGCGTATTTTACTTCGTTAGTGAAATTTCCAAAATTCTTCCAAAGTTGTTTCTAACTGCTTACTTATGATATATGAAGTTATCAGCAAAATTTCATGGACCTAGGCTCAGTGGTTATATAGTGATTAATTTATTTTCTACCTTAGATTTAGTAGTTATATGGTAGTTGATTTAATTTCTACCTTAGGTCCAGTGGTTATATAGAAGTTGATTAAATTTCTACCTTAGGTTCAGTGGATGTATAGAGGTTGATTTAATATTTACCCTAGTTTCAGTGGTTATATCGTGATAGATTTCATTTCTACCTTTGCTTTAGTGGTTGATTTAATTTCTGCCTTACTACTTTCTATATGTGTTTTTTCATAAGTCTAAAGATATAAATGGGGTGAAACTCTCCCAAGATTTTTTATTCCCAGTTAGCCTTTTCATAAATAAAAATTGTATTATTGAAGTAAAAGAATTATTATTATTCCGAGTGCTAAAGCAACGCGGTTTTCTATAACTCCGAATCTAATTTGATAAATTGTTCGCTGAAGAAATATTTCTTGATCTAAGACAGGGCTGCTCAGCTCAGACGAATGGGTGTCAGTAAAATTGCTATGAAGACTGGTAAGCTGTGGCAAACAGATTGCCAGTCTACCTAGCAATACGTACTTTTTTATGTGGGAAGAGTAGCAAAAGAGCATATAAACCACCTGATGTTAAGCAGTCGCAGCCCATAGACATCCACGTACAACCGCAAACACGACTGAAATCCTATCTAAGTTCGAACGTATCTAACGTTGCTACTCCTGAAGACTAAAACGGTCGCTTCGCTTCAAAGTGTAGCCGGCAACTGTACTTCCCGAAACGAAGCACAAAGACTGGGCTGCCCAACTCAGCGCCGTCTGCTGATCAGTAAAAATGAATGAGACTGACGGACAGAGTTTTTTTTTACATCAGAAGCATCGCTATCGTCTTGTTTGGATTTGTACGTGGATGTCCATGGGCTGCAATGACCGTTTAACATCAGAGGGCCTGCACGATCATTTGCAACTCCTTCAACATATAAATTGTTAATTGTTAATGTGCTCCAGAGTGCATTTAACATCAGATGGGGTCCAAGCTCATTTGCTACTCTTTCAACATATAAAATGTCCATGGGCTGCAGAGTTCATTTAACATCAGATCGCCATGACGATCTTTGTCAGTTTTTCAAGAAAAAAAATGTGCCGTGGTAAATCTCTTGGACAGCCCTAATCTAAGAAATGAAATACAAAGACGGGAAAAGAAACATGAATAAAAAGTGTAGATGAGACGTCTGGTGAGATGTACTTAGCTGAGTAACCTTGGATTGGACCAAAACTGCCGATTTTAGGGAAGTGCGGTAAGAAATCTTAGCCACTTCACAATTTTACTGTGAAACGGATACGCACGATTAACACTTTCCTTCTGGCGCACAACATTGCTGTGTTTTGCGCGGCGTAACGCACTTGCGGCTTGTACACACCTATCTTGTACGTATAAATCTATATGGATTACGGGCAAATAAAAGTGCTGTTTACATCGGCGCTACAAGACTCGGGGCGAAAATTACGCCTATGTAATCGTAGATGATCCATAGATGCTAAAAATACAATATTTCAGCCTCAACTCGTCTTAAGTCTAGATAAAAGAGCTCCAGTTTAGTGCCGCCTGCCGTAACGCTGACCCGATTTAATATAAAAGTGCTGCAGTCGAAGTGGCTGTTAGGACTTCAGTACCGAATACCTAAAAACAACCTTTTAACTTTATCATGTCTGTCCGTTGGACTGTCCATTTATCCGTCTGTATACCATAGTCATATTCAAAATTATTGCTTAGCACACAGTTACTACTTACTTAGAGCCATTTATGCAAAGTTGATTCTAATGGCACTTTTTTATGTCAATAATTTTTCTAGCTCGGAAACTGGGAAAGTAACTAGAGCAATGCCTCGCTCTGGAAAAAGTTCTCCTTCGGTGTACGGTTGCATCATTTAAAATAAAAACAAATCATACATAATATTTTAAAACGACTTACATTACTGTGAACTCTCCCTAGATTGTTTAGGTTAGGCTATTGCAAAAGCCCATTCTAAGCATTCAATACTTTACTTTTTGGAATCTTTTGAATGGTATGTATCTGTTATATAGCAAAATGTACAAATTCCGTGATGACATTCCATCCAACCATCAGCGTTCACTGGTTTTGTGCCCTCTGCATCCAGCGGTTACACGCTATACTTATCGTGGTCGTGATATTCTATCGATCCACCAGCCTTTACGCGTCCACTGCTAGACATAGGTCTCTCCTAGATGCCACTCAGACCGGTTCTGTGGTTACAACTAGCGGTTACGCGCTATCCTTATCAGGTCGTCAGTCCACCTGTGAAACGCTCTGTGCTCTATTGATTTTGAATTTTAAGATAATACTTTTAAATCATAGATGTATAAATTCTGAACGAATGAAACTTTCTACAAAATGTTTCTCCTACAATTTCTATTTCATTTCTATTAAGGTAGGCATATATTGCGGGGTAACGTTACATAGAATTCAATTTTCCGGCCCAATCGCAAGTGGGGCCAAAAACCGACTGTATCCGTTGTTTTTAGTATAACCAGTTGACCCCACTCTATCTCGGCGGTTTTTCACAGGATAAACTTATGACAAAGTGTTAGCGAGTTAACCAGCCCAAGCGTTTATTGCTTCGATATCTTGAACATTGAATTTTGAAAGAACAATTGTGTGACTGCAACACAATATTCAATAATTATTTTAGGATCTGAAAAGAATGTCAACATGTCAAATATTTGTTACAAATCATTTAATTTCATATGTATAGACATATTTATGAACTGTAAAAAGGCATTAATCTATCAATAAACATTTTGAACATATGTATATCCCACTATACGTGGTCTACTGAAAGACATAGGCTTTCCTTAATTGACGCTACTCAATACGCTCATATGCCTTCTGTATCCAAGGCCAAGTTATCAGTCGACTTGGTCCAGATGGTCTTGGCCATCCTATATTCGTTTATTTATTTGCTTGAGAATCTGTCATCATTTATGTGTTTGGGGATATCTATCTATACAAATAATAATATTGTATCTGATCGCTGTCTGTACCTCGAAAATATACGAGGAAACTATGGAACTTTTTGTAGCAATAACATCAAAAACAATAGTTGTTAGAATTTTTGTCTCTATGTTTGTGCGTGCTAATCTTAGAAATGGCTTACTAATTTCAGTGCGGTTTTCACCAATGTATTGCTGAAGCTTTATTAAACATTTAGTGTTTATTCATTTTAATCGGTCTATTCACATATAAGTTGCAAATTTACAAATTACGGGTGTGATTAAATGAAATCTGGAAAAAGTCGGATATGTGAACGAAGTCGCCAGCAACATCTAATAATACATATAATATAGTTTGAGAACATCTGCTTAATACAAAAATCATGAAATCGCTTTAGCAGCCACGCTTCAGCTTTACGATCGCGTACGATTGAACAGAACCTTACCAACCAAGCCTCAGCTTTGTTTAAGCGGAGATAAGGTCGGCCTCTGATTTGAATTAGAAAATTGAGCCACTGGATCCGTACAAAGCTCATTTATTTGCAAATAGTGCGTCAGTGAATTAAATGCGGGGTCCACGGATACTTCAGTTCCAATTATTGTTCATTTGCTTCATGTTTTGAATAGTAAACGTTACGTAAACTTTATGAATTATACGGTTTAGTTCACATCATTTTTTTTGTATACATTTTTGATGTATTTAAGGTAACTTAGAAAGGTGGCACGTAACTTGGTAAGGTAAGGTAGGAGTAGTAAGGTCCTTAGTTTACATTTACTACTAATTATATTAATATTTCTAACTATGTATATAATGATAATAGAAATTTAGGTTAGTAGAAACTAAATTCTGAAGCGATATCTATTTAGAAAAGAAAAGATAAGAGGTTAGTTTAGATGATGCAAACCCTTATCCAAACAGAGTATGTGACCACGTCCTGTGACTTCTTGAGTCGAACCAAAAGTGAGTTCCATTATACGCCAAATATTCCGCGTGACGTTACTTCAGCAGAACTAAATATTCCTTTCTAATAATATGTCTTATTTACTCCACACTACCTCATCTACCATTGTAGTCCCACTAAGGGTTGTAGTTGGGACCTCCAGCCTACAATTGGAGCTACTCGACAAGGTTATACCGATGTATTCTCTTAACATCTTACATTTTTTGTTTGATCATTGTGGAAGCTCAGCGAATATAAGTCTCATACAACTTTGCCTCCCGAGAGAAAAATCATAAATCGATAGGCAATATGGACTCAAAGTTATCGCTGCGCCATAGACTTTTCAAAATTCACTCATACTCACGTATTCTCTACTCGCATATCTAGTTGAAACTTCAAATAGAAACGGACTGAACTCGGCGCTGGGATATTAAAATGTAAATTGAGACTCAAAGTACTGTATACGAAAATAGATTTAAAATTTTGATACGCATCACTTATTACTGGCGGAATATTGGTTCCGAAGAACGTTATTGAAGTGAGTGATTAATATTAAATGATATTTTTTAGAAGATTTGCTAACAAGTGCGCAGCTCTAGAGGTGGGAGAACTATAGTTCGACCGGGGAGGTACCACCGCCGCCCTCATAATCCGCCGCAAAGTATTACTTGTGTTTCTACTGACCATCGTAGACCTCAGAAGTAGTAACGCATCTACGTTCGAGCTTAGATAGGATTTCGGTTGTGTTTGTGGTAGTACTTGGATATCTATGGGCTGCGACTACTTAACATCAGGTAGTTTGCATCGTTTGCTACTCTTCTCATATATATGTAAAAAAAGCTCATACAATCCCGAAGGACTGCAGCTAGATTAGTTTCTCCGTGACCACGAGCCATGCAACTCGTTGGAAATATCGGCAATCAAAAATCAAAAAACGGTAATCGTGAGCACCCGGTACATTGTGATAATGCATAAATTCCGCGATGATCGTAGTTTAAAATCATTGACTGTAGCTACGTTGGATCCTTCGTAGAGGCATTGTCAATGCTGTGGACAACTGAGACATAAATTGCGTCACAGCAGTTCAGGAACATTAAGATGGTATCTTCCTAGTCGAAATAGTTCTATCACCTAGTCTCTAATCTGTCAATGAGGAAACTCTAGTTATCAGTCGTCAAATTCAAGTAAACTCGACTGCTACTTGGCTGCGACTCTTTCTGTTTTACTGCTGGATAAAAATGGGTGAATCTATCATCACATTTCTCCAATACGAATTACTTAAAGAAGACCCCTGATATGGCTTAAAGACTGCTATCCAAAGATAACAACAAAGAACATCGACTTAACATATTCTCTATTGCATTAAACACGAATAATCTTTTGGTATTAACGCTCAACCATCCGACATCCCACCATGCCAACATTAAACATTTTAACTGTGGTGCTCATATTATTTCGGGGCAGCGTTGCGGAAGGCGGCACTAAACCAGAACTGTTTTTCCTAGACTGAATATGCGCCGACTATTCACAGAAATGTTTTGTTTTTTTAACATCCGTTTAACATCTCGTCAATACACAGATATGTCCGCCCGCAGTTTTGTAGCGCCGACGTAAACACAATATTGTGTTCGTCTATAATCCATACAGATTTCTAAGAACACAACATGTAATACATACTCTAAATCAATAGAACTATTAGTCTCACTTCGCCTCACTTTTTTATTATCCTTTTATCATCTTGATCTTGATCGAAAATGCGTTTCAGTTTCGATATAACATGAGAGGAGAAATCTAAACAAGTAAATCGTATAATGTTTTATTCATACAATCTTCCCCATCTCGGACATCAGGGTACTTCCTATACATAGTCATTGATACTGCAAAACCTTTAGCTGATATTGAATTTATATGATCTATATTTACAATTTGTCTGGTTTTACTCGGTTTTTGAAAAGCTCAAGATTTTTAATCATTCGGTCAAGATTATACCATCTATATATAATTTTTTGTCAAAATTAATTCTTTGCTCGATGGAAAATTTGCCCCTTTCCTTATTAAATATGGCTATGTGGGCTATTTCCAAGGTGGAAGGAGCATATTATATCCATATTAGCGAAAAACCATTCCTATAAGTTGCTGAGGATGAGTCTGGTTACCAGCTTTCTTATAAAACTATTTTACTCTTTGGGAGTATCAACCTAACTACACACCTGGGGTCGATTATGGCGGACTACTGTTCTATATGTTTTATTTACGTATTTACTTTCAAATATTTTTTATATTGGATATGTAGCATACGAGCATATATATAGACCACCCAATGTTAAAAAAATCATGGACATTCACTTCGAATCTCAATTAAAAATAAAGTCATATATGACGTCGTAAGTCGTGGTAAACTCTTCGCCTTGCTTGTAGTCAGCAACCGCTTCTATCCAACCGAAACTTAAGAATTGTTTGACGGCGGATTATGAGGGTTGGTGTTGGTTGGTCGAACTACAGTTCCACCACCTTGTAAAGTAAATCTGGTAAAGTTGACAAAAAGTGCTCTTTAGTTGTCATTTACATCCTGAAAATGTTCATAACATTTAGTGAAATGTAAAAGAAAATTAAAGCTGACGATCTCAAAGTTACTTGTTTGTTAAAAGACCCTTTGTACTGTACTGTGTAGATAGTCACTGCTGACTTAAATAAGAGTCTCCGGTAAGGAGCGGGGCTGTGCATAAATTGCTTGATTCCGGGCTTAGCAAAAGAAAGAACCCTTAAGCGATGCAAGCATTTAAATACGGAAAAATGTTAGATTATAAAATATGATATTTTTTCTTTGAAAATAGCTGTTACAATATTGAATGGTACTTTTAAATATAATCCTTTCAGTAAAGGCTTTGTGGCCTAATGGCCAGACAGGAAGTTTTATGTACTTCATCATGAAGGTGAAAGAACTTGAAGATGGGAGAACTATAGTTTGACCAGGGAGGTACTACCGCAGACCTCATAATGAGCCGTAAAGCATTTCTTGTGTCTACGGACTGCGACTATTTAACATCAGGCCTTTTGCATGCTCGTCTGCAACTCTTCTCACATAAAAAAATGTTTGTTTATCTGTCAGACTATCCGTCTATCCGTCTGTCCGTCCGAAAAAATGTAAGTAAAATTCTAGAGACAGTAATAGTTTGTAGTAAGAGAAAAAATAACTGCAACGTCCTGTTCTGTCATGTGTTTGTTCATGTAACTAGGCATGCTACTGGCAGTTGGCAAATAAACGGTATTAGCTGTTCACATCGACACACAATCCCGCATAAACCTGTGATTACGGCCGGTAGATAATGTTCTATCACCAGGGTTTGTGAACTCCGCTCGCTCATTTGCCTGATACTGGATCAATCTAAACCTATCTTGTAGGAATACTAAAGTTGCTATCAACAATATAAAGAATTCACTTGATCTTTGTTTGTTCTTGTTTGTTATCTGTATCTATAAAAGAGTAAGGGGACTCAGTCCTTTGGATGATGTCTATCAACCTGTCAGCGCTATATATCAACCTATCAGCGATATCTATCAACCTATAAATCTCTCGGTGGTTAATCTCTATTAACGTACAGCCGAAACCTCTGAACTTAGAATCCTGAAATTTTTCAGACTGCTTGTTTTACTAGCGTAAGTGGCTACTAAACATTGGGATTAATTACCAGCATTTTACTATGTACCGTTTATTCATGTTTAAGGATATTTGATTGCCGATATTTCGAATCAGTTGCAAGTTTAGCCGTAATAACGAGCCATGCAACTGCAAAATTTTCAGTTATAGTAATAGGTTAAAGACAGTAATATGAACCTTTATAGTAGACGTGATTAAGGATTGTAGTGTTGCTCTATGACAAAAGGAGGCTCTATAACAAAAATTAGGGACCTACTTTGATTTTACGTCAATCCTTATTTCTCATTATCTTAGCATAAGCTTACATGTAAATTAAAATTCTAAGTTTTCTTAAAGCACTTGTAAATCTAATCCTTCAATCAAATATAAAATGGCCACTGAAGAGGCTTTGGATCTTACATTTAATGAATTGAAATTGATTAATTCCGACTCTTATCTTGCCCCATTATCCAATGTTGCGATAGTTACATTTTTATAGTGATAAATGATCGGTCATTACACCTATAATTGAATGTATGTACACAAATTCACTGAACTTTAACAAGATGTTTAACCTTAACCCGCTGTAATTTTTAAAAAATTTGGATACCTACTCTTTAGATTGCTTCTGACATTCAGTTGAGGTTACCGTGCTATAGAAGTGTGATCGGATTCCCTGCGTAATCTTAAAAAAAATAATTGATGAATACAAATGGTGGAACTGTTTTCTTATAATATAACTAAAAACCACTGCATTGGATCATGACGAAAAAATTAAAATGAATACTGGTGTGACTTAAGAAGGCACAGACAGACACACAAAACACAAACACCAAGATATATGTTTTAATTTATAACACCCTCTTCTGGCGGAAAAATAAAGAAAACAATCGAAACTAGGGTGAGACAGAATAAACTTTAGGTCGTTAATGTTCAACGGTACTACCGAGAAATAATGCTAATATTGAAATTCCCAACCATGAGAAGGGTCGTCTGACCGCAGCATAAATAGGAGAGTTTACTTCCGTGAAGTACACAGAATGAATACGGCCATCTTTTCATATAGGCCGCAAATAAATAGCAGACTTGAAACCCAATTTGGCTTTACATATTTTTTGTACCGTCCGGTCGGGTTCGATACGCCGTAAATTCGTAATCCTTACAAATTGTGCGACCACTGTATTCTGTTGTATTTGTACGTTATGTAGTGTCTCTGGAGTTTCGTGTAGTTTCTTGGGAATACGATTTGTGTTTTTTTAATCTTTTTTACTTTATTGTTTTGTATTATATGGCGTTAAAGTATCATTGCGGAATTCATAAATTGTACTATGTAATGGGTTACGATCAACGACTATTAATTTTGATTAATTCTATCCTACGTTTAGTATTTTAGGCTTTATTTTTTTCTGTATTATAGTGACGTGCTTGAAGCATTTTTGACACACGCCAAAAAGGACAGATTCTCAATTTGATTGTATTTTTATGTTTGTTACACCTATACTCCGCCATCTATTGCTCAATTTGAAAAATTCTTTTTTAATTCAAAGAGTATTTGGTCTCATTAACATTGAAAAAAAAACAATTCCGTTTTAATGTATATTTGTTACTGGCATACTTTTGTTATTTATTAATCGATTTGGAAAATTCTTTTTTTTACATAAAAGGGCTAGTAGTCTCATTAAAATTTGAAGAGAAAGTACCATTCGTAGGAGAAGACAAATAGTAGGTAATTTATTGTATCGGAGTCAACTTTAAATTACAATTGAGCATTATATATACATACAAATAAAATACATATAAAAGAAATTGGCATTTATAAAGATAGTGAAAGAAATTTAATCTATTGACTCGATTTCTTTGTAGTCGGTTGTTTCGATAAGACAATTGGGTTTGAAGTGTTTGAGAAAATGTAATTGGCCAATAAATTTCATTATTCATCCATCATTTAGTTTATGCAAAATAATAGACGAATAATGCATTTATATTGCTTAATTAATTGAAAGAATATATAATTTTTTTTTTAATATTTATGTTTTGTGGGTCTAAATGAAACAAAATTATTTTTTGTAATAAATACATTTTTTTTGTACGTTTAAAATCCTACCTAAAATGTCTTATCAAATTATATTAAAAAAAAAATATATTATATTAAAAAATCTTTAGCCCTCAGGAGTACCAACGCATCTCTAATCGACTTCAAGCAGGACTTTTGTTTTAATAAACCTAGTTACAGATGTCTAGCGTGTCAATGATCACTTACCATCAGGTGGACTGCGTATTCATGTGCTACTTCCATTTTATAAAAAGAAAGTCCTATGTGCTGTAACTAACAACTTTTCTTACTTATAGTAGAAAAGTTACACTAGTTATCTAGTGCGCGTATTCTTAATGTTCCCGTGTGCCAAAGCTACTATATGAATATTTATATAAATTTGCATCTGTCCGTCATTATTTGCTTTAGCGTCCGGTCGTTTAGCGATAAATCCGATACAAATCGACCGACCACTGTACTCTGGGCGGATCAACGGGGATTTTATACTTCATTTGTTTGACAGATAATCTCTGCTTCGGAACGTTCATTTCTGTCAATCTGTGCTTCGAAATGTTTGTGTCTGGCTCGCTATATTACATTTTGTATTCGGCTAAAGTTACCTTCGTTTTAGATTTTGTGTACACGTCTCAATTTGCGAAATAATCTGTGCGTAAGGATGTTAATTTCTGTGAATTTGGACATTACAACATTTGACTCTGTGTCGATTTATAACATTTTTGTCGATCCTTACTTCGGAATGTTTGTGTCTAACTCGCTATGTTACATTTGTATTTTTCTGTTGGTGTCTTCATTCTACGTTTTTATGTACACGTTTAAGTTTATGAAAATATTGTTCTGAAAAGTTAATTTATGTCAATCTTCACTTCAAAATTTTCGTATCTGTGTTTCTGTAATATATTTTAAATTATTAATTTTAAGGACGAAATATATATATATAGAACGAAAATATACACTGC
Source organism: Phocides pigmalion okeechobee (assembly GCA_018251015.1). Lineage (NCBI taxonomy): Eukaryota > Metazoa > Arthropoda > Insecta > Lepidoptera > Hesperiidae > Phocides > Phocides pigmalion. Next base: position 4,089 of record DWON01005289.1, on the reverse strand, counting down.
TGTTATATGGCAATATTTCTACATATTGTCATAAAAGATGTATCATATTCAATTATTGTTTTATCATTATTGTTAGCTTTTTCATTCATATCTTGATAGTAATGATCTTTCGACAATGAGTCACAACACAAAATACCACCTTCATGAGTTGTTGTATCTTAATATATTGATTTTTCTTTCGTCGTTGTGCTTTAAAAAACCAACGAAGTAGTTTAGACTTATGTCAAGGTCTATATATGTGTCAATGGTGTCTTTGTCATATTCAATATATATTTTTATCTTTGTGTAATATTATTTGTGTAATGTCCGCTTGGTTTCGTTTGGCAATAAATCTGTAATACTTACAAATCGAGCGACCACTGTACTTCTAACGGGACAAAGGGGTTACACACATCATTTGCTTGACGAATAATTCTCTTGGATTATTTATCTCAGTTAAATACTTATCTTTTTGTATATTTAGGTTTCTTACCTTTGTATCATTATTTATGAAAAAGTGCAAACGAGCATGCACGTCATCTGACTTACTTTAAGTATTTTAAGTACATTAGTATTTACTTTATGTAAATCAGTATTAATCGTATCTTTTGCATAGCGTAAAAATGCATGCATGAAAATTTGTTTAATCTTAGTCCTCAAGATTAGTGGATTGCATGTGTGATCGAGATCAGTATGAACCCGGAAAGTACCACTGACACACCTGGTACCTCTCCGGTCCAACTATAGTTCTCTCACCTTTCAAGGTAACGTTAGTGTCAAAGACCACTCGCCTATCATCACGTAGCCAAAATAAATGTTTCATACACTTAGAAAACCCAAGTTGCGAGTGAAGCTAGTAATTAGACATAAAAAGGGCAGCGTTCAGACAATGAGCTAAAGTCGAGCTAAAAGAAAAATAACGAGTTCGCAAGTAGAACTTGATAAAGACGAAGTTTATTAGGCTATCGGTTCCGAACGGGAACTCTGGCCGCAGTAATTTTCGCTTTGTTCTACCAAGGATTGTATATATCGCACCTTCTGAACGATATTGACCGAATACCATACTATATAGATAGTGTGGTATTGTATACATCGCATCTTCTGAACGATGTTGACCGAGTACCATACTATATAATATGTAGATAGTATGGTATTCGGAATCTATAGTCAGCTAGCTAGCTAGCTTTTAAAAAATTTTGACAAATAATCGTGTCTGTCAAATTGTTTTTTTGATTTTTTTTTAATAAAATTATCCTATGTCCTTATTAATATCTCTAAGAATATGTGTACAAAGTTTCATGATAATAAGTTGAGTAGTTTTGGCGTGGAAGCGTAACAAACAAAATTACTTTCACATATATTATATTAGTGTTAAAGGTGGGCGACCTATAATTCGACCGGGGAGCTACCACCGCCGCTCTCATAATCCGCCATAAAGCATTACTTGTGTTTGGGTTGGAGAGATGCGGTTACCGGTTACACTTTGAAGCGAGACGACCATCTTAGTCCTCAGGAGTAGTAACGCATCTACGTTCGAGGTCAGATGAGATTTCGGTCGTGTTGGTAGTTGTACGTGGATGTCTATGGACTGCGACTGCTTAACATCAGGTAGTTTGAATGCTCATTTGCTGCTCTTCTCACATAACAAAAGTAGGGCTACGTAGGTACGTACGAGTAAGAACGTACTTCTTACTATAAGTAAATGGACATGCGGAGTTAGCCAAAGAAAGGCTTTCTTGCAAACTTTCTTGTTTTAGGGAACAAAGGATGGTTTTCGCTTTGTCGTCTTTCTCAGCCCGAACCAAGAGTAAACTAGGATAGGTACCACATGATTCTTAAGTCTAACTCGTCTTGGAAACAAGGTCAAATTGTTTGCGTTTTTTATGTGTCCCAAATCGTATTTTTTTGGAGGAGACGAGTTGGAACGAATATGCAAATCCCCTGATGTGTGATAGTTGCTACCATATTGCCATGGTCATGCCATGCTACCATAGTCATACCATGCTACCATAGTCATACCATGCTGCAATAGTCAGTCAAGTCACGTTGTCATAATCATGCTATGCTGTCATAATCGTGTCATTCTGCTATAGTTATGCCATGCTCCATGGTCATGCCATGCTGTCATAGTCATGCCACGGACAACTAATTATAGTTATACAATTTGCTTATAGTAGAGATACGCTAAAGATCACAAATTTGAAGTTAGAAATTTATTGATTCATAGATAAAGTTATACGTATGTTTTGTCGTTATTGGTTACCTACACTTTTAGCAATAAAACAGTTTGGAACAGAACAGATTCACGAAAGTAGTACCGAGAGGGATGCTCGAAAACGATTTTTAATCTCTCGGCGATCAGGCACAAAGCCATCGCGGAAAATTCCTTTTTGCTAAACTCCCATTAAAAATCAATAGCGTAATAAACATCGTCGTTATTAAGTCCAGTATGCTTTCAGCTTCTCTATTTTTGTCTTTGTTACAAATGGAGCTGTAATTGAATAATATCTTTATATTTTCACGACGGCCCAGCTTGACTCGGGCAACAGAGTTTATAGTTTATAGGGAGAGTTTTGCCGTGACCACGAGCCATGCAACTGGTCCGAAATATCGGCAATTAAAAAGCCTTAATTGTGAATACTCGTTATATAACATAGTGTATAAATTTCGCGATAATATCAGTTTAAAATCGTATAATTGAATTAATGTTTACTTACATTCTTTTTCTTTCATACTGCCTCCAGTCATTATCTACTTACAAAAACGAACAATTAGAAACATCTATTTCGAACGACGACTGATTTACTATATGGAATTCAACTATTTAATTTCTCGTCGCCGACGACGCCGGGACGCCGCGACGGGCGACTTTGTTTTATAATACTTAGAGATAATAATTACAAATCTTACATCTTATATATATCTTAAAACTAATGATAATAAAATCCTAAACTGAACATACTTATGAGAGTCCGTGCCCATGCGGTATGGTACCAAGGACGCTAGCCGCATTTCCGCGCTGAATAGCGATCGCAATTCTCTGCGCGAGATGTGAACTAACCCTGCTGTCACCAGCAGCGTCGATCAACATGGGACTAATTGTAAAAAAATGCGGACTCTTGACTCCATGGAAATAAATGGCGGAGGTTCTCATTTCCATTGTTTTTTTTTTGTTTGTTACAGCTTTTATTAACCGATTTGGAAACCTTGTTTTAATTGGCACTATATGTGTAGGTATTTCTTGTTTTAATCTACTAAAATTTTTGAAATTCCTTCAGTGGTGGAAAAATACAGGACTGAAATTAAAAAAAAAAATATATCCAGATACTATTAAAAATATCTTTGAAAGAAATTTGCATCCCTAAGGTTATAAATATCCAGTCAATTCTTTGAAATCCGTGTTTGATTTTGTTAAAATTATGTGTTTATAATTTAATATAAAGAACGTTTCAGAAAATTCTGCGTTTTATTTGAGCTTAAACCTGTAAGTCTGATAGATTAACAGTCTTCCGGTTTCTAACTTATTGGCTTGTGGCTGTCTTTAACGTTATTTGAAACCAAGTAATTTTCTTCCTTTCTCTTATGTTTTTAGTTCTGTAATTAGTTTTTCCTCTTTCGTTTCTTTTACTTTTCTCGCGAAAACTAGCAATTGTTTATTTATTTGTTGTTTTTAAACCTTTTGTTAATGTACAGGATCGAAGGTATGTAAATGTACAGAACCTAATTATGCTATATTTATATTTGTATTAAATTGTAACTAACAGCATTAGTGTATACGTATTGTGTACAACTATCTATCAATGTTGTTCATGCCTATAATTGGTGTGCGCACCAGTATTTGTAATTAATTTAAAATGTATATTGTGTATGTATAGTGTAACGCTGTTGGCATGTAAAAAAGTAAATAAATAAATAAATAAATTGTAGGAAGTATCAGTAGATCTGTGAGAGAACCTGAAAGAGCACCTTCTGAAGGCGGTAGAGCCGTTAGAGCTCGCCCGGGGTAGCACCACAGCCATCCTCATTACCCGTATTCATGTATTGTGTTTCAGTTGGGGAGGTGTGGTTGCCGGATACACATTATTGGAGGCGACCATCTTAGTCCTCAAG
>DWON01005288.1:0-15105 GCA_018251015.1 Phocides pigmalion okeechobee | reverse complement strand
AGTATGTTGATCAAACAAAATTTAGAGTTTGGATAACGTTTCGTTACAAATATAACTTTGCTGTAAAATATTCAGTCTCAAATGTTAAACAATGCGGGTTTCCAGCTTGGAGTTTGGATGTGTTTCGAGGTATTTGTGCGTGTGTGAACTTTTTACACGGGTTTAGTTGTGTATTTCTTCTGACGTTAGTTTAAACTTACATTCATATACGAGTATGTAATATCGTTTTGAGGTAATTTACATACACTTAATCAATATCAAAGTTACAATGTAAAATCAATTCATAGGTTTTCTTGTATTGTTAATACAAAATTAAATTTAAATATTTTATTTCATGATAACGTAATTTACATACACTTAATTAATATTAAAATTACAATCTGAAATCAGGTCATCGACTTTCTTATGTCGTTAATTGAAAATCTAATTCAACGTCAATTATTTTATTTTATTATAAGGGATTCATACACTTAATGCAATATCACTTACGATGTAAAATAGTTAATCGAGCGCCCATTACCTCATGTTAATTGGGAGAAAAAAATAGTAGTATTTATAGTCAAGCAGCCAGTTGCAGATTTCGTTGTATATATAGTACAAAAATCAGATGAAAATTTCGTTAATCATTTCGTGTGTAGATTTGTAAAATGCTTCAGGAGGTTTAGCATCAGATTTGTAAATATCAGTTGCGGTTCCATAGGTGGAATGAGTAACGTTGGCAGAAGACGGTAGATATTTTACGTGCGTCGCTGGTCACTGCTTATCCCAACCACGGAACCACAGTTGTTCATGAGGCTTCATAATACACCTGTATGAAGCATTTTAGAAGGAACTGATGAAGGTCTGATCGTCAAAATCAGTTACTGGTTTTAAGTCTAGTATGTAAATGGATACAAAGACAGTTTAATTAAATTAAATAGCAAGTTTTTATTTAAATAATTTAATATAATTATAAATATAATTCATTTTAAAAGTGACCGTTTATTGTAAATATAATTATTGGGATTTTAAAATACACTTTGACAATAACTAATTAAATAAGTCCGAAGGAACATACATACGTCAATAATCAATTAACACAACTCATTAATTAAGCAAAGAGAAGTATATTATATTCCGCCGAAGAATGGTAAAGGTGGGAGAACTATAGTTCGACCGGGGAGATACCACCGCTGCCCTTGTAATCCGTCGTAAAGCATTATTTGTGTTTCGGTTGGCGAGGTGCGGGTGCCAGCTACACTTTAAAGAGAAGCGACCATTTTAGTACTCAGGAGTACCAACGCATCCATGTTCGAGCTCAGATAGGATTTCAGTCTTATTTGTGATTGTACGTCGATGTTCATGGGCTGTGACTACTTGCCATCAGGTGGTTTGTATGCTCGTTTGCTACTCCTTACATATAAAAATAATAATGATCGTAAAGTATACATTCTTCCTTTAGTTAATTAACGAGTTTTATGGATTGATTATTTATTTATGATATATTTAATGATAATGATAAAAAGTGGATAATACTTTATCATTTACTTCGTGTTTTATTTAATCATTTCTTTGAAATAAAGATCGATTGTTTTGATTGTTTGATTTAACACCGCTATGCTCAAATACCAACAACAGTTTGAAGGGTATAGTCTCTAACATTATCTTGATTCTTTAAGACAATGAATCCCTAATTGTGCATATCCTTATATAAGCCGTGGGGCTTAAATAGATCGTAAAAGATCATCGAATCAAGCAACATTGGGTGCGGTCAAGAATTGGATGGGTGACCGTCAGTGGCAAAATTTTATGCACACATCCCAGCATCGGACGTATTAAGCAGTCGGTTCCGGTTGTTTTTAACGACAAAACTATTTTTGGATATCTAATGGGTGGATTGAAAACATCCCAAAGGGTTGAATACTATCCCTTATATTCCCTAAACAGAATTAAAGTAGTGTTGTTGAATCTCTTCTAAACTTTAAAAGTTACAATAATGAAAATTTTTAAATTAATTATATTAAACGTCTAACATAATCAACCTAAAGGGAGTCCGTGCCCGTGCGGCGAGGATCCAAGAACGCAAGTTGCAAGAGCAATCGTAATTCTTTGCGCGAGATATGAACCAGCCCTGTAGTCACCGGTGGTGTCGATCCAACGTGGGACTAATTGTTGAAATAAGAACATATTTATCAGGTCAGAGATTTGAAACAATGCATGGCAATGACGTAAATTGAGTTTTTATTCGTTTAAAAGTGTAAAATATTTTTTATCAAGCACATCCGTTTCAAAGCTGGAAACCCGTTAATTATCAAAGTTGATCGATTTATTGCAGTTGATAATAATGAAAGTATACCAATTGAGTACAATAATATTAAATGTAAATATTATGTGAAATATATTCTTGATTAAGTGATATATACTATGTAAAATTAACTGTCATAACAATATAATTTTAAGAATACATAAGAATTTTGAATTTAACGTGCCAAGCTCGTTTTGTTTTATTTTTACCACCTTTTCTCTAACCTTAGTTCTAATTTGAGGGTAGAAAGGATTCTTTCGTACCTTTATATACTGGTGAAGATTGTTGACATTTAAATTTTTTTGACATATTAGACATGGAACATATGTCCATTTAGGCACATGGATGACAAGTAACTACAGGCTTTCTATCAACATCGGTTGCTGTCAATTCTGTAGTCGCCCTGCTTTCATTATCTTGACATTTTAGATTTATGGATCATTTAATCACATGGATCGGTTATGGATCGGACATGGATGGAGTTAATCGGTGACTCACCGAAAAACATCGCAGAGTCAACTTACCCTGATGATGCTCTGTTTTGGGGCGAAACACGGGTTGGTACTAATACGTGTAATGGTATATATTTTTAATCACATCGCTTTTTTATCCTCATAGTGTATGCTTTGAAATATATAACATTATACATTGTGGTGGCGGATTGTTGCAAAGTAGTTTTTAACAACAACTTATTAACATATGGATCATTTAGGAACATGGATGACATGGAGGCCGGCTTCTGTCCACACCGGTTCCTGTCAATTCTGCAGTCGCGATGGACCTCCTTATCAGTATTACTGATAAGAAAATATTTAAAACGATATTAAAAGGATGTGATTTGCAAAATAATTTAAGAAGTATTTGAAAAATTATCTATACACATAAAAATAATATATGTCTGTTTGTTTATCTTTTATGCATTAATCATTTATCCAGCCGACATCAAACCTTACAATGTTAATGAGTACATTATGTTAAGATACGTGGCGCACGTGTTTACATAAATTATAATCGATTTCAAACAAACGGAATGACGCCTAAGGGATTGGTTGGAAAGTCAAAAGGGACGAATAGTGAGTCGGTTGGATAATTGAAAGAAGTGACAGGGGGTGAGTTGGATGTGGAACGGTAGGAAGTCAAATAGAAGACCGGATACAATACGACAGGTAAGAGTTAGGATAAGGTAGGTAGTAAGGTAGCTAGGCAATAAAAGGTAGGATAGTAATGAAGGCATTCTTTTTATATGTGAAGATTCAATAATCACACAGGTCACCGGACGTTAAGTAGTCGTTGCAGTCCATGGACATCCAATATACCTTCAAATAGAACTGAAGTCTTACTTGAAGTCGTACGTAGATGCATTGCTGATCCTGAGAACTGAGATGACCACCTTAGGTGCAAGTATATCCACGGACCGCACCTCTCCAACCAAAACATAAAAGTTGCTTCACGGTGAATTATAAGGGTTATGGTACCTCCTCGATTGAACTACACTTCTACAATGTGTCGAAAATAATAATTTTGTAATTAAACGACGTCGCGTGTGACTATGTCGACACAGCAGCCAATTATTTCTACTTCAGCGCAGGAATAATCAGCTACCGAAATCAGCCACTATGAATATCGTAGCGTATTATCAGTTTGGTGTGAACAAGCGTCCAGAATAAATGTAGGAGCAATTTGTGTATCATGACGTTTCATACCATACGTCCAAACAGTAATTCCATGGCCTTTTTAACACTTTTCCTGCGGCTACAAGACTGCAGTGTACTGCGCGACGCAACGCGCTTGCGGCTCCTACACACCTCTGTTGTAGGGTCTAATTTGTAAGGATTTCGCGTGAACAAAACTTCTGTGTTTACGTTGGCGCTCCAAGACTAGACGCGGACATTAAGTATCTGTATTTGTAGAAGATACACAGATGCTAAAAAATATAATATTTCAGTAAATTGTAAGCGTACCTTCAGGCCAGTGAAATAAGCTCCAGTTTAGTGCTGCCTCCCGCAATACTGACCCAATCTTATATGTGTCCGCCGCAGTCAAAGTGTTAAATTTTTATATATGTACTTTTCTTTCCTACTACATCTAGCAAATAGAATATAAGCGAACAATTGAACTTTGTGGTCTTGTTTTCAATGTTTTGAGATAACGCTTATAGCGAATGAAAGCCTCTAGCGTAGCGTATTCGTGGTTAAGGCGGTTTTGTTTGAACACAGCCTTATATTCCACGACCTGGTATTATAACAAAATGGTGCAACTTCGAAACAAACTTTGGGAAGACTTGCTATGTCACATGCTGCGACGTAATTAGGCCATGATGTTACAATCTTTCGCTGACATCGTTTGAACTTTGCTTTCATTAGGAGCTTTCAGAAGATTTGAAAGGTGGTATACGGTACTTCCGGGAAGATACTCTCTAAGAACTCTTCAAAAGCAACTCTTTTGGGCTGATTGGAGAGGTATTGCCAAAGGAATCTTGTATTTGTTGAAAAGTGTTCACTCGAGTTCAATTAGATTTTCAGTCCTGTTTCAGGTTGTAAGTAGATGTCCATGAGCTGCAGCGACCATTTACCGTCAGATGGACTAAATGTTTGTTCGGTAATTTTATTTTATAAACAATATATTTTTGCAATTCTTTTCGTTTCGTTCATATCACACATCACACACACGTGTATGGGTGGGTGTATTCCCTACACTTCCTCAAGATATGTAATAAGGTATAAAGTACAAAGTCCGCTTATCATACCACAGTATTTATGTGAACATAAAATATAGAAAACTATAAAAAATAAAAAAAAAGTTTAAGTTATATTTAATTAACTTATTATTATTATTTTGTCAAATTTGGGTTATGCTATCTAGTTTATTATTGTTTTTGTTTTCTCTGATTATCGATTACCATGTAAATATATTTAATTTACAACATGAACTTGAAATATTTAAACGTTTGTAAAGAATAATGTAGCTAAAATCAAGGGTACTGCACGATAAAAAGCGGCAGGTTATAAATATAATAAAAAAAAGAATAAATTAAAAAAAAACTGTGTTTTATAGATATATTTATATACAATATCAACAGAAGTATAAAGTAAATCACACATTGCCACGCTTGAAGACTAAGACGACCGCCTCATTTTTGTGACTGATTTGTGACTCTGCACATCTTACCACGAAAAAGCAAGAATTGAAACGTTTGTAAAAATCACAGTTACATGTCAGGGATTGTAACTGGAACCAGAAACTTAATATGTTAAAATTCAAACTAGTGGGCTTTGACTAAATCTTATCAATATACGATTTTAAACTGATATTATAGCGGAATCCATACATAATAATAATAATGAATCAATTTATTGCCACATACAACACTTGAAATATTAAATTACATATTATATAATACTTTGCATGAGCAATAGGAAGTGGCTCAGCTTGAGCTAACATAGGACAATGGGCCTACGCAGCGCTGTTTTTCAGCCGCACCCTATCCCTGTGCTGATGGATGGGCGTAAAGAAGGCTATTCCCCAGCTCCCTTATACAGTTTTCGAACAAGAGCATCCTCTAAGGTCACCCTTGTACAAGTGTGTGTGTGTGTGTGTGTGTGTGTGTGTGTGTACGGGTACTCACGATTAACGATTTTTGATTTTTAATTGCCGATATTTCAATCAAAAATCGTTAATCGTGAGTACCCGTTATTATAACATAATACAAATATTATCAAAGCAATCCTCGTAACGTGGAGTGTCCAGTGCGGCTGGAGTCTGGCATGGATAGATCGAAATGGTCTTTGTTTTCTCGTACTTAGTGCCCGTGAATTTGTCCGGTACCGCACTTTCATTTTAGTACAATTAAGATGGTTAATTGGGTAATAAACCATGATCGTAATGAGTTCTTACACGTACGTAATAATCCATGAGCCAGGTCCAAATTTCGTCAATGATTATTCAGGCGGTAACACGTAAAATGCTTAGAAGTGTATCATGAAGCTTTAACACTTTCCCTGCGGGGTACAACACTGCTGTGTATTGTGCGGCGCAACGCGCGTGCGTCTTGTACATACCTGTCGTGTACGTACAAATCTATGGATTATGGGGGAACAAAAGTGTTGTGTTTACGTCAGCACTAAAAGACTAAGGGCGGAAATTATATCTGTGTATTCGTAGATGATACACAGATACTAAAAATAAAATATTTCTGTAAATTGTCGGCGTATCTCCTGTCTAGAAAATAAGCTCCAATGTAGTGCCGCCTTCAGTAACGTTGACCCGATCTAATTTATGAGCACTGCAATCAAAGTGTCTAATCCTAAACTAGTTGTTTACAAATGCCAAGTTTATGTAAATTTGTGTTTGGCCATTAAAAAAAATAAATCATTATAATATATCGAAATTCAGTTGTAGGTAAAAGTACGTCAGTGGAACAAAGAGTTGCAGACAAACTGACAATAAGAACTAATCACGTCTAATAAGCTGTAAAGTTGTGAAAATCCTCAATTTGCTTTTCTTTATTGAAAGAGTTTTTATTACTCTTCCGGAACTCGTAGCGTGAATAACAATTGCCTTGTTTTTCTTTTCGCACTCGTTTCTACCATTGTTTTTACTTATTCAATATTTTTCTTATATTTCTTGTTTGTTTATTATATTTATGTTTACTTGATGGTAACAGCAACTGGGGGCAGTTCATCTGCAGATGACTTGTCACTGTCATCAATGGATAAACGCATTCCAACTCTAAGTTGAATAGGACACCCACCTAAATTCAATCTATATGCGTCACTTTTGAAGACTAAGATTGTCGACAGCAAAAGCATACTGTCCACTTAAAGGTAAGTTGTCACTGTCACCAATGGTTATCCATAGGGTTTATACCCAATCCAACTCCAAATAGAACAGGACTCACATCAAAATTTAATTGCAGATGCGCTGCTACTTCTGAGGACTAAGATGGTCAACATGGGATGGCATACTATTCATCTGAAGGTGAGTTGTCACTGTCACCAATGAATAAACTCAATCCAACTTCAAATAGAATATAAATCCTACCTGATTTCAATCATAGATGCACTACTTTTGAGGAAAGTGTTCAAAAGTAACCGCATATTGTCCACCTGAAGATGAATTGACGCTGTCACCAATGAATAAACCCAAACCAAATCCAAATAGAACAAGACTCCCAGCTAAATTCAATTACAGTTGCGTTGCTACTTCTGAGTACTAAAATGGTCAATAGCAACTGCATATTGTCCACCAGCTACATCACCACCGCCATCTGTAAGCCGCCCACTGTGCTTGGAATCAGTTTTAACCATTGTCGTCTATTGATAAAAATCTGGATCAACTGTTTAACGTATTTAGTCCTGTATGAGATATATATTTTAAAGTTGGATTGATCATATAATGACTGAACGTTTGCACGTGCGTTGCTCTTTCTATTTCATTAACACTTACCTTGCGGCTGCAACACTGCTCTGTATTTCTGGGCGAGACGCGCTTGCGGCTCCTACACAACTGTATGGTGGCGACAAATTTGAATTGATTACGGATCAACAAAAGTGCTGTTTGTATTCGTAGATGATACACAGATGCTAAAAAAAACAATATTTCAATATGTTTTCGGCGTATCTTCAGTCTAATCAAATAAGCTCCAGTTTAGTCCAGTTTAGTCCAGTTCCATCATATATATCCGCGCCGCAGGGAAATTCTTAAAATGATAGTTTACTGGTATCCAAAAATTTCAAAAATATTACAGTCTGAAGTACTCCACAGTTGTAACTTTTTAGGTAACCTTTAACCTAAAATTGTTGGCTATTGAGACAACGTAGCTAAGCGTAGTATTTTAATTAAACCCAGCACTTATCTCCGAGTCCTTCGCAAATAGTATCAAAGTTATACGAGCGCTTTTATTCAGGATTTGAACCGGTTAATACGGTAAAAGGGAATTTTAAATTCTGCCATTAACAATTTCCATTGCGTACCTATAGGCGATAGTCGACGAAGTATCATCAAAAACTTGGAGGTCTCCGGATGCCTAGTATATGTGAGATAAAAATTAATGGTTATTGAAGGAAATTATACTAATATTTAACATTTTGACTGCCGCACTTATACATATATTACATCGAGACAGAGTTACGAGAAGCAGCACTTAACTGGAGCTCTTTGCTCTAGACTGGAGTAATGCCGATAATATACAATTATTGTATTTTTAGCATCAGTGTAGCGTCTACGAATACACAGACGTTGTTTCCCTCCGGAGAGTTATATCACCGACGTAAACAAGACACTTTTATTCGCACTAATCTATATAAACTTGTATAACACGTCAGGTATGTACAAGCCGCAGGAGCGTTATACCAAGTAATACATAACAGTTATGTATCCCGCAGAGGAAGTGTTAAATCATATTATTTGTGAATGAACATAGATCATACTACTAAAGTTGACATTAGTTCATAATACAACATAAGACTACGAAAAATATTTTTGACAAAGGAATTTATATTTTTTCATAATTTTAAAACATATAGCAGGATGAAATTTAAGAAGGAAGTTCTTGGCAAACGAATTTAAACCTTTACATACTTTTCAAATTAGCAGCACCAAAATTATTTTATGAACTAGTTTAGCATACCATCGCAGATCAGTTTCACAGAGTTTCAACAAGCAGACTTTCGTCAAATCTTTAGGATACTGTGGCAACTTTCCGCTACTCGACAAGGATGGCACCACACGCATCCTGAATTACGCTATCGAAGTTCTCTAAATATCTTGCATATATACAAACTCTGAAATGAGAATATCGGAGCATGGCCGCCCCCCAGGCCACAAGAACTCGCCTGGAGGGAGATCTTACTTCTCCAAAATACATTTGCATATAACTCAGTTTTCTTGTTCACCCTAATCTTTTGTAGCTGTCGATGAGACATACCTTTTACGCTGGCTCGGCGCCAATAGATTTGTTCAATCCTAATTCGTACCGGTATTTCACCTATTGGAGGCTGTAAAATTACAGCCTTCATACAAAAAGTTCGATTTTATTCAGTCTTTTGTAGCGAGTGGTCTTTATAACACAAAAAAGGCTTACATTTTTCCAAGCTCTCGCTTTATCGAAAGTTGAATGCTGTATGAAACGAAATATAAATGTAATCTTTTAGAATTTAAATTAAGTTTTACGTAGGACAAATAAGTACAATGTCTACTAAGTATATAAACTTCATTATTGAAATAATTAATTTTCCTAAACCTACATTGCTGTCCCTGGGATGAGTTCCCAAAAATAGCATTACCGCGTTGAATAACCAAGTCAATTCTATGTTTGAGGTAAATGCCAGCTCTCTGGTCATTCGTTGACTTTATCAACCGTTCGTATAGATGCTGGAAAAATAATCTCAGATCACCACGGCAGATCTGATTACAACGGCATTTTTTCACTATTTTATTTTTCGCATATTGTTATTAATATTTTGCTTTAATAAAATATTGAAAACCTAAAACCTACAAGTAGACCGTGAGCATCTAGCATAATACCAAGGACGCAGATCATTTTTGCGTGCTGAATAACGATCGAAATTCTTTGCGAAATATGTCCTCCACTTATCTCAAGCAACGTTGATTTAACTCCTCGATATTAAGTGTTTAGTTCAGCTCATGGTCCCAAACCTCTTCGACAAGTCAGTGTTTAATTAACCATGCGGAAGCTCCCTAAGGAGCATCGCTAGCATCCCCTAAACCACCCAAGATCGGGACGTATCCGATGAAGGTTTAGAGACCCCTAAGGTCAAAGCCAACCCCTAGGTGGTGTTTAGTGGGTAGGCACGTAGGTTACTCGTGAGTCCCACATAACCACCGCGGACCGGCGCAGTGGTATGCATGAGCATTCACCACCTCCCTCCCGCATGGAGGGTCGCCTCTTTTCCACATTTTTCTGGGTCCAAAAAAAAAGTGGGTCGGTTGGACATTATTATTATTATTCAGGACTTTGTGTGGAGTTGACCTCTTATCAAATTAAGTTCGGAATCTTTTATTATTGTGTCGAATTTTTGACTGTTATTGTTTTGATTATTTGCATGAAATTGAATTCAGTTTAGATTAATCACCATGTGTCTTTTTTTAAGTACACTACATAATTACATACTTACACAGAGTACAACTAACTACAAAATTTCATCTCTACAGTGCATAATCTCTCAATAAACTATCTTTTATATACGACCAGATGGACATGACAAAATTATAAAGGTTCTCTATAGAGCTATTTGGCTATGAAACCCTAAAACCGTTTCAATCGCCGCCGTCCATTGATTTTAATTTTCTGAACGAGAATCTGCTAATGAAACGTCAACTACATTTTGTATTCCCTTATTAGCCGTTTCCGCATCTATACGGTTGACTAGTGTGTGCTGGTTGTTTTATCTATATTTTTCTTGTACCATAAAAAATAACAACTTTGAAAAGTGCCATCATTAGATTTAAAATAAACCATAAGACCTTTGGCAAAATGATCAAAAGGGGGAGACGCCATCCAACAAAAGAAAAAAATGCAGTTGATTACGAAATAGAAAAAAATGCGAAGGCAATTATCTTTTTTAAAATAACTTTGAATTCCTTGGATTCCATCCTTTCAGCTTCAATAATTATGGGTATCTTTTCATAGATAAGCGTTTAATTTACCTGAACTATCACTTTCTGTTATTTATTTTTTTGTAATAAGTAATAAAAGAAATATTGATAAATTTTAATAACAGCCACAAACAATCTAACACATGTAGATTAAGATTAAAAAGTTAATAGATTACTAAATACTGTACTTATGATAGTGGTTTACGAGAAACAATAATGGAAGTAGACTTGGAATTCAGGATAAGAAAGAGCCGTGTAAATCTGCAACATCTTATAAAAATACAAGTGTAGCTATGTACTTCATTAAAGTGTGCAAGGCGAAGCAAATTGATTTTTTGCCGATACTTAGCAATGGTTGTACATTAGAGAATGCATGTGAATGGGCAGTTTATTCCTTACAAGTACCGGAGCCATCCAGATAATAAGATAACTGGAGAAACCAAGGGAACATTTCCAATTATGCTAAAGCAAGAACATTATTGTAAACGATTTAATATAGAGCGCACATAAACGATTTATAATCAAATAACTGTAATGCTATTCTATTGCTTATGTCGTAAACATGACTTTTTGCAGTTTTTTTTATTATCTGTGCCGTGAGCTAATGCTATGAGATTTATCTCTATAGTATCTGTGGAATTGGTTTAAACAGGAAATATTTACATTTTTATTCTGTTACTTAAACGTTTCCACTACACTATTACTTTTTAAAAGAAAAAATACAAGGTTTTTATAGAACTATCCACTTTCTAAAGTACAAGTTAAAATGAAAAGTGTAGGTGAAATTTTTGCTAATTGCAATTTGTTTTTATTAATTGTTACTAGATGTCAAAACATTGACATGAGGATAATAAACATCCATTTTAAAAATAATGGCAAATCAAAATACATGAAACAAAAAGTAACGGACGTGAAGACAACCAGTTTTTTATTACATTAGCGGGTATTAAAAATATAACGCTAGTCACTTATCCAATCCAGCGCGGGCGTGTTGGGTTTTTTGTCGCGGCCACTCTGAGACGCGTAAGGCAATTACCAGGAGCGCTCGGCCTTAGAGTTAGGGTTGCCATGTGAAAAACTTAAAACCACCTAAATACAACACTTTTTTTATAAAAAGAATAGGAAACGAGCATGCAGGCCACCTGATTTTAAAAATAGCCCATGGATATGCAATGTTAAACAGATATGAAGTTTGTATGTAGATGCGTTATTACTTCAGGGTATTAAGAATGTCGCTTTTATATGTAGCTGACAACCGCACTTTTCTAAAATACAAAAGCTGTTTTACAGCGGATTGTTGTACGTTCCCTGTCAAACCTGAGTAGTATCACAAGTTTTTTTTTATGAAATGGAAGTAGAAATGAGCACGCTGTCCATCTTATGATTAGTGGTCTCTACCTTCCATACTATTTCCATTATAACCAACTCTAACAAGTCCGAGGCAATCACCATTCTTGCTTCATGCCAGAACAGGCTGTAGCGGTCGAATCGTTAAAGCCCTTGCAATTTTTTGGGTTAAAAATTTATAGTCTTCATCATTCATCATGGAATAGTATTTATAACTATCCTTAGATAGTTTTTTAATTGTTTTTGTTATTTTAGCAATCATGCCTTGTAATTTAAGCAATTATTAAAAAATAATATATTTTGTTATATTTATTTATATATTGTAGGTATTAAAAAATATCGGCATATAAATTTTTTTCGGTGGTATTGTATGTTTTAGATGTTATAGATGTAGATATCTTAGTGCCCGCTCAAAAATTATTTGGGAAAATGTAACAATACAGATAGCCACCCTATTACAATAAAGCTGTTGCCATGTTGAAAGTAAAGAATCTTCGGCTTCGATTTAAAAACTTAAGATTGTTCGCGATAAAATGTATTACTTTGTAAAATTGTGTTGAATCTAAAGTTTATCGGCGAGAAACAGCGGTAATTGCTGAGTAACGCCCGGCGCCCATTATTGGTCATTTGCGAGTGCCCCGTCGTTTTTTACTCTATAGCTCGATGGCGGCAAACTTGATGGTTAGTTTGCGCTTATCTGTGCAGATTATAAGAGCGATTGCGCATTGCCTAATTTGTTAATTATTTTTTTTTATTTCCGAAGAAATTGTTAATATTATCACAATTAGAATTCTCACTAAGTACAAATTAGGATGTCAAGTTTGGTTAAATGTATACATTGTTAAGGGATCCTATTATTAAATTAATTCCATAGGAAAACTGCTGTTTCATAGAAATAGATTTTTCTATACTTCTGAATCTATGACCTCAAAAATTTATACATTGTTTCATTCTCAATCATTAATATTATGCCCATACGATATACATATAATATTCATCTGTTTACTTACCTATATTTAAAAAAAGAACATTCGGGACATTTTTTTGTTTTTCTTTAATGACAGTGGCGTATTTACGCTCTGCCAATGAAAAAAGGGGGAAACAAAAGAATAAAAATGCAGATACAATTTGGACTAGGAAAGATCAGGAAAGTACATCAGAGGGGAAGACAAAGGAATTTAAAACAAAATCATAGCGCAATCTATTTTCTTGTAGACAAAATGGCCGCTGCACCGTTTTTGTGTATGCAAAATTTTGACTCAATTCTATCCTAGAGAGACGTTAGGTAATGCTATTGTGCGGTAAAAAAAGTGTGCTAAAATATAAGTTTTTAGTAATACTGCTGTTGTTGGGCAAAAAACAGGCAGCATTGAGTATTATTTTATTATCAAAGGCTTATTAGCGTTCACGGATCGGAACTGAATGGTGTCTATTCCTCACAAATCACACGCGATCCGTGCTGATCCGTAAGCGTGTGTTCACAATGTTGTAAGGTTTTTCTCGTGTTTTTTCCTCTAATGTTGGCAATGAGTGAAGATACTTTTGGGTTGTCAACTTTAAAGATGGAATTTTAAAAGACAGAAGACGATCTTTTTTATGACGATTTTGTTTTGTTATTAGATTTTTTTTAACATTTTTGTGTAAATTTTAAATATGTTCGTTTCGTTATCATTAAAATTAAAATACTATTATTATTAATAATGCGGCTGTGGTAAGTTTATTTATTAATAACGTTCCTTTATTCTTATGCTAATAGTAAGGAACACGAGTGAACTATTTATTACTTATTATTTAGATTATTTAGTCGATACTGTTAGTCACTTAGCCCCTCAGGTGCCAAAAAAACTTTTCAAATAGTCCGTGTGTTTGATCGTTGTTGCTAATGATAAAAAGGTTGGTGCATATCATGCAGAGAATTGCTATCACTATTCAGCGTGGTTATGCGGCAAGAATTCTTAGCACTAACTACGTCACATTTGCTTCTTTGTAGATTGTTTATTTTGGTGGTTAATTATATTTAATTTTAATGCATTACATGTCAGATTTAGTTTAATTATTGATATAAATAAATATATATGATAATTTTAGATGGTTTTCTCGTAGACCTATAGCTCAATTTTAACATGGCTAATAAAATTTAGGGTTCTTTGATGGACGGTATTTTTACGTTTGTTCCTTCTTAGCTTCGTCATTTAATAAGCGATTCAGAAAAAATATAATAAACTGCCTCCACCTGTAGTTATAACATACATAGTTAGAATTTGCATAGTGAAAATATACTATGAAATTTGTTTTAAAATTTGTAATGTCGTGTACTCAAAAATTAATTATAAATTATGACGTTCTAACGCATTTCTTGCTACAGTGAGGACTGGTCCTAAGCGTTGAAGTTGCAATGAATTTCAAATTTGTTCAATTTACAGTTTGAATGCAAATGTCGGGCGCACGAGTCGCCGCGTCGTAAATTTATTCATTGGAAAATCTGGACGCGTCATTATTATAGCAATTCGCGATATTCGGAACGTAATTATTTTAACGTTTACGCAAACTACGTCTCGTTAAGTGAGGCGAAGCGCAATGTATGACTTTCACGTTTGCTACATGAACAGTCATATATTATAAATTGATAGATGTTTTGTTATTGCGAAAGAGTAAGAAACGGGCATGCAGGCCACCTGGTGTTAAGTGGTCAGTGCAGCCCATGGACAAATACGTCAAATCTCAAATAGAACAGAAGTTCAATTTAAGGATGGACGCGGATGCATTCTTACTCTTGAGGAATAAGATGGTCGCCTCCAATAATGTGTATCTGGCAACCACACCTCCCCAACCGAAACACAATACATGAAGAACATGTT
>DWON01005287.1:0-15106 GCA_018251015.1 Phocides pigmalion okeechobee | reverse complement strand
GAATAATATTTGTTAGTGACACTTCTGTAGGGCTGCTGCAGTCACTATTGTCCTCCTGTCGTATGAACAAGCTCCCTTTTGATTTATCGATAACTTGTTCTGCCCTATGACTGTTATTGTTTAAAATTTATGTATCGTGCGAACCCTATTTTTGTGCAAGTATTTAATATGACTATAACTATAAGGTGACAAAGAAAAAAGAAAGGTAGTCAATTTTTGAAAACACTTCAACAAAATATTTTTTTATGTGAGAAGAGTAGCAAACGACCACGCAAACTACCTTATGTTAAGTAGTCGCAGCCCATAGCACCTACATACCGCCACAAATGCAACCGAAATCGTATGTGAACTTGAACGTAGATACATTGTTACTACTGTTGACTGAAGATCACCTCACTTCCAAGTGTAAGTGTAGCCAGCGACCGCACCTCTTCGACCGAAACACAAGTAATGTTTTACGGCGGATTATGAGTGGTACCTCCCCGGTCGATATGTTCTAACATCTTTCAAAATGGTCAGTCAGTGTGTCAGAATATGGGATTAAGTTATTGTTAAAACTACTTTACAACAGTCCGCTACCGTCATGTATGTATAATGGTATATACATATGTATTTCAATGCATACACTATTAAGATAGGAAAAGTAAAGAGAGTAAAAATATATACCATCATAAACAGCGCGTTTGACTAACACGTGTTTAGCCCCAAAACGGAACATCATCAAGGCAAGTTTATTTGATTGTTTATTAACAAAAAATCAATATTTATAAACTACTTTTTGGTAAATTAAAGCCACGTCTATTGGAATAGATTAGGACATTGAATTACAGTGACACTGAAGCCCTATTGAATCGCATTAAACAGGAACAAATATAAAATCGATCATTTTTTGATACATGGATGAACGCTTACACACACACACACAAACACATGCACACCCACTCCCACACACATACACACACACATACACACACGTAAAACAAATGAAATTTGAATTTGAATTTGAATTTGACTGAACGATTCACTCTATATTTACATAGTATAAAACAAGGACCTCCCTTCGTCTGTACGCTTAGATCTTTCAAACTACGCAACAGATTTTAATGCGGTTCATTGATAGACATAGTAATTCAAGAGGAAGGTTTCTATGTACATCTAATACATATAATATTAAAGGTGGTAGACCCGTCAGAGCTCGCCCGGAGCGGCACCACCACCACCCTCATAACCCGGCTTAAAGCAACGTGTTCTTCGTGTATTGTGTTTCGGTTGGGGAGGGGTGGTTGCCGGATACACATTATTGGAGGCGACCATCTTTGTCCTCAAGAGTAGGAACGCTTCCACGTCCATCCTTAAATAGATCTTCTGTTCTATTTGAGATTGGACGTGGTTGTCCATGGGCTGCAGTGACCACTTAACATCAGGTGGCCTGCATGCCCGTTTCTTACTCTTTCACAAAAAAAAAACATGTAAACACCAAAGTCAAAAATTTCAACGATTTGTGATGTGATGTCGTAAATACAAGCGTGCGATGCCGGCGTGGGTCGCTAGTAATCTACATCTTGTATATGTATACATTTGGTTATTTAAATATATCTGAATGTATGATTGATGAATTGCGAGCAGTTTTGTGATGACGCAGCAATATCGATTGTCAATCAGTTTGTATTAAGGCTAAGAGCTTTAATGCTTTAAAAGGGCATGGCTTTCTCAAGGTACTGCGTTTACAATGTTTCATTAATGTATTTACATATATCTTACTCTATATTGTATGCGAGATGAAATGTCAACCAATACTCGAGAGACGATTAAGTAATTACGAATATTGGATTTTTAATAGTGTTTTATATAACTTTGGTTATTTTAAGATTTGACAGGTAGCAGAATTTTAAATCGGGGAGGTACCAGTTCCCCTCATAATTCGTTGTGAAGCTTCTCGTGTGTTGTAGTTAGAGAGCTGTGGTTCTGGGCGAAATTTACAAGTGAGGCGATCTTCTTCCTCAGGAATAGTGATCAATCATCAAGTGGTATGCACACTCGTTTGTCACTCTTCTAAAATTAAAAAGTAGGTACAAATAATTACGAAACTTGCTTCTAATCTCACTCTTTCCAATCTGAAACTCCATTCACGGTTTCCACTGTTGGGTTTTGAGACTTGTGCCCAACAGTGACAGAGCTCTTAATGCGTCAAATTCAAATTTAATTATTTTATTTAAGTACAAGATATTTAGCTATAATAAATGTCAAGGGTACAATGTAAAATCAGTATATCGGTTGAGCCTGTTGGTTAAGGTTGACCGGAAAAAAAAGCCGGCGCAAAAAACTCGACACTCTTTTTAAATCAATCCTTGATAAAATAGACATTATACAGTATAACTTTAGAAATAAAGTGAACACACGAGACAGTTAATCTTGTATGTCTAAATCTCTGGTCAATTATGATAGAAACTTACAAAATTAGTAGCAACAAGTATTTTGCTTACACTATAATAGGGTACAAGAAATATAATGCCTTAGTATTAAATTTGACTATAACATTTGTTAAGGAAACACGAATCCAATATTTTAGAAGAAAACAAGTAACGCCCGAGAGATGCTGGAGGTAAGATAACAAACGCTCCGTAAATCAGCGACTAACAATTAAACTAGTGCCGCTACATTGGTCCACTCACGCCTTTGTGTAAAGGTAACCGTCTGATTGATAGATGAGATATAGAAGAGAGCTTATAGCTTAATCGCTTTACTTACTATAAGATCTCTTACGTACGCGTAAGCAGTAGAACTATAACTAGGCCGGTAATGTATCATATTCAGTGTTTTATATATATGAATTGGAAGTATCTTGCAGGCTATTTGATGGTAAAAGATCACTGCCGTACAAACTTAACACATGCGTTGGTAATTCTAAGGACTAAAATAGTCGCCTCGCTTGAAAATAAGCTGGCAACGACACCTTCAAACCGAAATGTAAGTAAGCATTACGCTAGAAATAGGTGTGGCGATGGTACCTCGATCGAATTGGTTTTGCCACCTCGCAAAAATGATATATGCTCGATGTGTTTAGATTTATTTTTTTGGTGTAGGTATTTTCAAAGACAACTTTTTAAAGACAGTCCATGCCCATCGGGAAAGGTGCCAAGAACGCTACGCGCATTCTTGCAGACATTGGGCACGGACTTCCTTTAGATTTCTATTATTATTATAATTAGGTTGAAGGTTTTCGTTACTTTTTAATACAATGCATTCTAAGTGTCTAGACGATTGGTGTCTAGCTTCTGACAGATTCTATCTAATAGCATATCGCATATCGCTGTCAGTGAATCTAATCCAACTCGTTCGCTTTGGAGCGTAGTACGTTACAGCGTAATTGGAATGTCAGTGGATATTGATCGATATTTATCTCGCGCCGATACTCGGAACTGTTCCTTGATTTGAACGCAACGGCTCAAATAACGAGATGAAATCTTTGAAATTTCAATTCTGTAACTAGCTTCAGAACCGGTAGGTCTTATCTTGCTTATTGTTACATATATCCATGAGCCTTTAGGAATTTACATAGGAGTACATTGGAAAATGGGTTGTCCAAGTTATGCATAGTATTTAAGACACGAATGATTAAAACCTTGATGTAATCTAACGATTCATAATTATTTACAATTGAACTGATACTGTTACTGATAAAAACAATAATATGTGATTTAAAACCAACGCGGAATTTATATATTTTCCTATGTTATATAGCGAAATGTATGTATATATAATAATCATTATCATTTATATGATCTTATGATATATTTCATTTGTATTTACTTAACCTATACTTTAATCCAAATTTTGAAAAGTTATAACTACTAACGTTGCTATCTTCAAATAGTTTTTTTTTTCGTTCTAATTGAAAAAATATATAAAGAACTTATTAATTTGACCAAATAATGAAATTTAATACCCAAAAATTAAAATATTCAATAAGCCATTTTATAAGAATAATGAATTTGTAATTAAATATTTCAGTAAAATAAAATTATTCTCAGTAAAACAATAATTAATACACAAACGCTGAATAGTAATCGCAATTTTCCACCCAAAATATGAATCAGCCATTTTGTCTCCATGGTTGATGACAAATCGTTTTGTATTTGTGAATTTTTTCATCCCGTTATACTCCCGTATTTACTTAAACATTTCTCTCATTACGAGTAATTAGATGCATTGTTATTTGAAACCATTACCTTGCTCCAAACCGTGCTTTATCGCGCTCACTCGTTAGCAAATCGCCTTATCAATAAGTTTTATTATCGGCCACGAAACATATGCTTTGTTAAAAGCTCTATCCGCTATTAGCGTAATTTCAAAACGAAAAAAACAATGCCACGAAATCCCAATCTCCGCTAATAGCCACTGTGATTACGGGATATTCATTTTACGATGTACCGGATAACCGCGATTAACGATTTTTGATTACAGATATTTTGAACCAGTGGTATGGCTCGTAGTCACATATATATTTGACAAACAAACGCAAGGAAACTACTATATCGAGGCGCGTGGCGTTACTGCCTTATAGAACTTTCTGGTACATTATGCTTAATGGAATACTGACTCAACTCAAAAAAGACGATTGTTCGGAAATCGCAAAAGAAGATCTTGCTATGAGAACTTATCCTACTTGTTGATTTATAAAATTAAAAGTGATATATCGCTGGGGCGGTAGTAATGAGTAATTTCAATTTAATTCGAAGGGTAGACGGTAGATGGCGCTAACAGAAGCCTGTATCTATATGTAACTCAACTGTGACCCATTTACTAACGAGTCAGTGTTCCATTAAGCAAACGATTTGTTCTCATTTAAAACGCGTTTAACCATACGATGCTCGCATGAATCCGCTCATACTGAATATCGCTACAATTTACAACGCACTTCCGTGGCACGCTGAACGTTTAAAAGGATCCATTAAAACGCTCGACGCCGACGCTTGGAACTGAAAGCTTATTCGCTTTGCGTTGCGTTTCGTGGCCCGCGGGTTAGTTGCAACTTGCATTAAAACGATAAAGTCCAACCACCTGTCGCAACTGAAACAATAATGGATATAAATTTTATAATTCCGTTATCGCAATAAACATTTAACCATACGGGTTGGTTTAGCAACCACTATTGTAACCAACGGGTTGCTAAACGCAGGTGTTCGCTACCACTTACAATGTTTCAATTCTAATTTCTAGATAGTGAAATGTTGACAAATTATTACCCTATCTAACAAGTATCCGACGGTATTAAGAAGTAACTGTATTGAAGCCTTTGTGGGTATTTAATGGATTATTATTATATCAATTCTCTTGGAAACTGTAGTAGAACCTATGATTTTAAACTAACATAGATACTTACGGGACCCGAATCCATCAGGTACATACTATAATATTATTTAATTATTGGTATTTTGTAAGGAAATATGTAGTATTTTTGTATTTTAGTTTAAATTTTATGTTTTGTAATATTATATGTACATATACTTATTATATTATAATCATAATTGTAGTTTTGAGTCGGCATATAAATTATTTTCTTCCTTTCTTTCGCTCTCTATTTTTCTTTATTTCTAGATGTCTACCTTAAAGGTGGGAGATCTATAGTTCGATCGGGGAGGTATCATCGCAGCCGCCGTAAATCATTACTTGTGTTTCGGTAGGAGAGGTGCGGCTATCGGCTTTACTTTTAAACGAGGCGACCATCTTAGTCGTTAGAAGCAGCAACGTATCTATGTTCGAGCTCAGAAAGGATTTCGGTCGTGTTTGTGGTTGTACATGGATGTCTATGGGCTACGACTACGTAGGTGGTTTGCATGCATTAGAAAAACCTAAACGGGGATCGAACCCAGAACCCTTTACAGATTGCTCTGTTGACTATAACGTCACGGAAGTATGCTATAAAAAACTGTCCAAATCACATTGAACTATCAGCATTGCGGTCAATAACACGACGACACAGAAAAACGCATCGCTAACACATTTTTTATACATTTTCCTAACAGGTTATTCTGTATACCAGCAACTCGAATTCGAGTTCGAATCTTGTAAATGATAGAATTCAATTCGAAAGCGAGTTTTCTGGTTGACCTTTTGAAATTACATACAGGAAAGTATATCTCATTGCAATTTTTATACTTTTTCCTAATAGGATTATTCTAATTAACAGCAACCCGAATACGAATTCGGATCTCGTGAGTAACTCGAAAGCGAGTTTTCTCGTTTAAAGTTTGAAACTACATTCGCGACTTACGTAGTACTTATTACAGTAAGTAAATATTAAAACTGTTTATTTAAAACAGTTAATTCTGTCTGTCTTCTTCATACATATGCAGTGTCACAGACATTGACAATTTTAATAGAAGTTACGAATTTATCCACGCGAGTTCTTCCGAGGCTGCCCGCTCCCTCGGGAGCTATTGGGCTAGGTCACGACTACCGAGAGACCGTTAGGTAAACCCAACTCAACTCAGCGATCATAGATAAGATAGACGATAAAGAGATACCTTAAGACCCACAGCCAGGAGGCCACCAGAGCCACGGGATAAGTACAAAATCGTCTTCGATTTTTGTTCGAATTAATCCCACCGCTTTCGAGATAATAAATCGATCTTATAGAATAACCCTACTGACGGATTATAGTTTTTGCATCCGCTTTTTATCTTTATCTTTCGAAATATTTTTCTGACAATAACACAACTATGTACAATAGTCAATCTACAATCGCCTTTATGTTCTAGGCAATAGGAACTAAAATAGTGTGAGTCATTCGAGCTTAATACACAGTCGTGTGACGAAGAATGACCACAAAAACGGTTTTTAGAACTTTTCCGTTTAATACCGAAGTATTACTAAAGTGTTCTATAAATATTCTATTTTGTATCGTTTTCTTCATAAAATGTTTTCTTAGTGTTTAGAGATCCGCGATTCAACTTTTAGTTGAATCATTAAAGTATTTTTTATACTTACGAAAAGTAATTAATACTTGTTATTTATATTTAGTAAAACAAATAACTGTATTATTTATTTGATTGAGATCGATATTAAAACGTGATTGTTACGTAAATATTATGCCAGCTTTTTGGGGCATATTCACTAGTGCAGACTTTTATAAGTTTACTTAATAATGACGGTAAATATTTCGTCGGTGAATCGTAGAAATACTGGGTACTAGCTACCTTCTGAACTACTTTATTAGGTTCAAAATACTAGGCCATACTGAACTTAATAAACTTGTCTATTTATGATTAGGTTTTAAGTAAAATATATACATTAATATCACAAATACTTCACAACCGTATCAAGTCATCAGTTACTAATTGTTTTTTTTTTATTATTTTCATTGAACTCGTATTTTAAATTCATATATTTCATGTATAACTATATTGAGCGTTTTACAGAGGCAAGTACATTAGAATAAAAACCTCATTACTAAAACTCCAACGGAACCAATCCGCGTGCACGTGCTCAAGTCTTTTTATGTACATATTTATTATCCAACTTTCCATCGAATTTATCGAAACAGATAAAAAATAACAATAACACCGCTCAAGCATTACGATCCGTAATGACTGACCGGATTCTATCCACGGATCTCGTGCCGGTAATTGGAAAAATATTTTTTGTTGCCAAGATGGGTGTTCGATTGACATAACACCCAAATCATCTACACGATGTTATAACAAAACAATTGTAAGACCACCAAAAAGAACACAACTATTATAAATTATGTCTATACTTAAATGATTTCTTTATGAAGACAGTGAAGTAAACATGGAAATGTGAAACAAACATGGGTAGCCTATTCGAATCCCGTAACAAATATGTTCTGTTATGTTCTGAGTAGATGTGTCATCGAAGTAGATGCGTCGTCGTAAGTAGATGCATTGTTGTAAGTACATGCGTCGTAAGTAAATGCGTCGTCGTAAGTAGATGCGTCGTTATATGCATAAGTTGTAGACTCAATAGTCTAAAGTTGTTTTTCTTTAAGTTGAAATAGTAGCAAACGAGCATGGAGGCCATCTGATGTTAAATGATCTCTGCGGATGTCAATAGGTGTAGACAACGAGGCTCAAACGGAACTTAAATCCTGCTTGCCTTGCTGCTGATGATCGCCTTGCTTGCGAGTGTTGCAGTGGCAGTGGTATCTCCTCGCTCGAACTGTTGGTCTGTCACCTGTTATAAGTAAGTAAAAACACCTGACGTCGTAATTAGTTGCGTCTAAAATCTTAAAAAGATGCACTTAAAATTATAAGTTTTCATTTAACTGCCTTTAGAAAATATGTCCATCCAATACATAAAAATAATTGATTTGGTGTGGTAGTAACTCTTTTTATGCTCCGTCAGTTAATTTTGTACTAAGAAAATGCTTCAAATATTTTATAACTATCAGCTGCAGACAAGTGCATTTCTCGATTTCAGTTCTATCTTTCTCTCGCCGGTAATGAGTTCAACTGGCGTGAAGGAGAGACTATATTATCTACTTGAACTCTACTTTTAGTCTAAATGGCGTCCTCTAGGACCGGGAGGCTCTTTAGCGAGCGGCGAAGCATTAAATAACTTCCGCTAAGGACTACCATTCACGTCACGACTGAATAACCGGCGTTCATTGAAAACGGTATTTAGATCTCGATTTGCAAGAGTTTATGGGACTTTCGACCACATTCGTTTAAAGTTTCGGGCTGATTTAGGTTTATTTAAAAATGGAAGGAGTGAGTTTCGTTTCGTTGTCGAGCGCGTTTAATGAAATGAAATTGACCCTTAACGTTGTTCAATGTGAGAATTGTTATTATAATTAATTGACATCCAAATGCCAAATAAATATACCAATAATGATTTCCATGTTTTATCGCCGTTACTGGTGACAAGAGGGCTGGTTCATATCTCCCGGAGAGTATTGCTTTCTATTCAGCGCAGTAATTAAAACAGCTTTCTTGGCACCAGCAGCATGGCCAAGGACTTCTTATAGATTTTTTAGGTTACACTTACATTATATTTAGATTAGATTTATATTATAACACCATGTTAGATTTATACAATTAAATACTTTTGAAATCTACATTAAACGATTTAAGCAGAAGAATCGCAAGTTTTGTTAAGAATTTAGTAAATATTTGTAGCAAAAAACAAATAATTAAAAGTTAAAATTCAGAACATTCTACTGTTTAGTAAAAAATATTAAATAAAATTGTCATACGTAACAATAACTTTGTGCATTTTGCATTTATACACTTAATGAGTCAAGGGTACAATGTAAAATCAGTGCATCGGTTTTAAATGCCCTATTGGCTAACGTTAACCGGGAGGAAAAAGCCCGTCGAAAAAATATTTATTTTTAGAATGCACTTTATGAAACGCGTTTTTATTGGGTTTACAAAATTGACATCCCCATTATAATCTTACATTGAATAGACATCATTAACACACATGCTTAGAAGGTTCCCATCTTCTTATATTTACAGAAGGTATACTTACAGAAGGACGCGAGACGTTATTTTAAGGTAAACCTTTCACTCTATTATAGTAGTCATAATGGGAATAATAGCTCTTTAGTTCAAAAGAGATTGTCCTTTTAATTTTCAGTCTTCGGAATTCTTATTATTTGAACTAGAAATTAGTCTCACGTTTGATCGACGTCGCTGGTGACAAAAGGGCTGGTTTATATCTCGCGTAGAGAATTACGATCCCTACTCAATGCGGAAATGCGGCTAGCGTTCTTGGCTATGTGGGACATGGCCATGGGGTCCCTTTAGATTGTTTACTATAATTTTAAGTTTATGATAATTAGTTTTAAGTATTATTTATTGTAATTAAAATGTAAAAGATATTAGAACATTAATTTATTGTGTATTACATATATTTTTCCTACATTTTTGAAAAAAAATCAATTTAAGTCATTCTGTATATTACGAGTAACTCACAAGGAATAGTTGTGAATCAAAGGTATTCCTCATTTGATTTTCAAATTAGAAAATATGGAATTTTAGGTTAATTTGTGTTCGATAACCTTTCGGGGTTTACTGCCGCGTAATTTTGTAAAATGTATAGAATAAATTAATATGCAATGTTTTGTGGTCACAAGCTTAGTTATACATATTCATGGGACTTCATTGGGTAAGTGCATCACTACGACCATAGACTTTTCTATGAGAGAAGAGTAACAAACGGGCATGAAGGCCGTCGATGTTAAGTAGTAACAGCCCAGGGACATTCAGATAAAACCTTAAACAGGAGAAGTTCCATCTGAGTTCGTACGTAGATGCGTTGCTACTCCTAATGGCGTCTTTTCTACGTGTAACCGGCAACTGTATCTCTTCAATTGAAAAATTAGAATAGCTGCGTGAGAGGTGCGGTTGCCGGCTATATTTAAAAGTAAAACCATCAAAAACCTTAAGAGTACCAACACATCTATATAGTAGCGCAGATAAAACTTTAGCCCTGTTTGAAGTTGCATGCATGTATATGTCCATAGACTGCAGTGACTACATCACATCAGAGCAGCTGCGTATACCTTTGAGTCTTCTCACATTAAAGAAAAACTAGGCAGTCCTGTTTGAGGTTGTATGTAGATATCCGTTACATTGATTACATTATATCAAGTGCCTAAACGTTTCTTTGCTACCCTTCTCTCATTACAAGAAAAAAGAAAACAAAATATTTATTTATCTTTTTGGCGTGAAAATAGGTAAAAGTTAAATGCGTTTCCAACAAGCACACACAGTGTCCAGATGTTAATAGAAAAACGAGAACGTTGACCGTACGCTCGCTGCAGTTCGACTTAGGCCTTTGTAAAGCCCGGTTGTTCTAGCTTGGCCGGCTTTGTTCTGGACTTATGACTGTTCCCTCGCGTGTGTGTGTTAGTGCAAGATTTGTTTTGACTCGCGTGCGTTAGCTTACTGATAAGGTGATATTGGAGGATTGGAATGCTATTTGGTACGTGATAAGTGTTGTAAATCGTTGCATTTCGTAATGCAGTAATGCCTTATTGAGTATAAGTTGTGAAATTTTGTATATGTTAGTCTCCTATTTCATGGTATGCAATAAAGTATATTCTATTCTATTCTATGAATAGCAAGTAATTTCAATTAACTACAGGATTTTTTGTAATACATTAAGTAATTTCTCTTGTGATTTCGATATTTTGTTAGAAAAGTAGCAAATGAGCACGCATGCCACTCGATATTAAATGGTCTCTACAAACCATTGAACAATGTCCAATCTTATATAAGAGTAAGTACTGCCTAACATCGTTCGTTGCTACTCCTGAGAACTAAAATACGCCTATCTTATACAAGACTAAGTACTGCATGACGTCGTGCAGGTGCATTGCTACTTCTGAGGACTAATATAGTCGCCTCGTCTTAAGTATAGCTAGCAACCGTATCTCTCAACCGAAACACGAGTTGGTTAACGGTGTAATACGAGGACGATGGTAATATCTGATGGCGGTGACGGTTTAGAACGAACAATTCTACTTTGGAACTTGCCTAGCTAAAAATTATCTTTGTTTTACGTTCTTTAGATCATTAAAAAGTTAAACGAAGCGGTTTGAACACATTCGACTTCCCGGTTGGCTAATAGCGCTAGTATCCAGCAACAGAATTAGAGAAGCTTAATATATTCCACCTTTTCCATACATATTGTGTGGGAAAAGAGTCATGCCCGACAGTGGTATATAAAAAGGATTGCTAAGACTTTACGCAACGTAAAACACATCTGCCCTATTTTTATTCACAATTATCCACTAACATTGTAGTTAGAATTGAACTTTAAAGTCCTGATGTTAAGGTTCAAAATGCACTAGATTTGACATACGAGGTTACGACCCAGATACCGTCAACTAATTAACGCAGTTAGTACAAACGGTCTTTGTAAGGATCTATGACCGCGTAGACCGAGAGCCAGTACAGATTTGGAAGACTAATTATCTTTCAGAGAATAACTCGTTAAATATAGAGGTATTGCAAGTTGGAACTATAGTTCGACGTTGAAGGTACCACCACCGCCCTCATAATCCTTCGTGAAACAACTCGTGCTTCGGTTGGGAAGGTGCGGTTGCCATCTACATTTAGAAGCAAGGTGACCGTTTCAATCCTCAGGAGTAACGCATGACCTCATACAGGACGTCAGTCCTACATGGTTACATGTGGACTTCAATGGGCTGCATCATTCATGTGTTATTTAACATTGGATGGATATATGTATAGCCACGAATGTAAAAAATCAATAATCTGCTGCCACCATCACCGCTGCTCATCCCATCCACAGAACCGTCGCTGACATTCACGAGGGTTTATGATGCATTTCTCTGAAACATTTTACAAGTTATCGTTTGAAAAGAAATGATTGACTACATTTGCACCTGGCTCATGGACTAAAGATGGCAAATGACCTCTAATTGATTAGCTGTGAACATAGAATACAAACAATGAACTCTTAGTGGTCCATTAGGATTCAAATCCTAGATATGCAGCTCTGATTTTTTAAATTATATACGACATTGAGAAAATTAAAAAGGTGGTAGAGCCGTTAGAGCTCGTCCGGGGCGGTACCACCGCCACCCTTATAACCCGTCGTAAAGCAACTATTTCTTCATGTATAGTGTTTCGGTTAGGGATAGTATGGTTGCCGGATAAACATTATTGGAAGGTACCATCTTAGTCCTCAAGAGTAGGAACGCATCCGCGTCCATCCTTAAATAGAACTTCTATTCGTTGACTAATGGCAACCAGTGACTTCCAATTGATTAGCTGTGAATACAAAGAATTGAAACAATGAAGGCTTAGTGGTCCATTAGGATTCAAATTCTAGATATGCAGTTTAGATTTTTTGAAAGTATACACAATATACACGACCTATTTATAATCTTATCAGATGCCAGTGTTACCATATGTATTTATTCTAAATTCGAAGCTAAATTAATTAAATTGTACATAACGAAAAGCACATTAATAAACAGTAAGTAGTTATTATAACCCTTACAGTTTTCAGGGGTCGCACCGCATCTGTGATCGAATTCAAGTGGGACTCTTGTTCTTTATGTAGTTGGTTACAGATGTCTATGGGCGTGTGACCACTTACTAAGTGACATGCACGTTTGGTTGCTATGTGCATTTTATAAAATAATAGATGATTAATGTTTAATACACACATGACTTCAAAATATCAGACGTGCGTGTTAGCGTGAGACTCCAGAATCTTAATTTATGTGTTTTGGGATTTGATTGTAATTTACATATAAGACGACAAACTTAACCCTATGAATTGGCCGTCAGTAGCAACAATGCATCTACGTTTTACGTACGACCTCACATAAGACTTGCGATCTGTTTTTTTCCGCAGGCTTTTTTATCCCAGTCACTCTCAGCCAATAGGTCGCTCAAAGCCGATGACCTAATTTTAAATAGTGCGTTATAGTCCTTAAACGTGATTTTACATTCAGTAAATGTAATTAAATACTTTGTAAGTGAATAAAATACTTCAAATTTAATTACTTATTGAGGTTGGACACAAATATCTGCAGCGAGTTTGATTTCATGTGATTTGCGTACTCCTTTGCTACTCTTTAACATAAAAAGGTACTTAAACACTCACATTGGTCTCTGAAGGGATTCAAGTAAAAACAAAAGGCACCTCAACACTAACGCTATCGGTCTCGATAAATCGTAGCGCTAACAGTTCTAACGATCTCGCCCGATGTGATAATAAGTAACTCGGGCCGGCTAATTGACACTACTATGAATGGGGAAAAGTAGGGCGATTAGGTAGGAATTGTTGATGGAGAATAGAATTTTAATGGCCGATGGAATCAGAACTATTTTGTAGGCGACGTGTTAAATAAACGAGTAAATTATTACTACAGCAGTATACCACGCAGTTAACTTGACGTTATAGAAAAATATACGTATGTATCTTGAGAAACCTTAACCTTTGGTCTGAGCGCAAAAAAAATTCAACCCATTTGTTCTACATTTGATTATAACCTTTGATCCATGGGATCTGAAACCCAAAAATTCAAATAATTAGTCCCACTGATCGACGCTGCTGGTAACAAGGTTGATTCATATCTGGTGCAGAGGATCACGATCGCTATTATCGCGCTAAACCAGCGTTCTTGGCACATGATGACATGCATCAAAGCGTTCTTAGCATCCCTGCATATCCATTACCATTTCCATATATAACATGATTTACTTAAAAATACTAAACTACTAAACTACTTAAAAATAACCCTGCTCTACCCACTTTAAAATTTAAAAGCCCTATTAAAATTGTGGTCAATTAAGCTCAGAAAGAGAACACCGCAGCCTTATGAACTGACGTAAAGCAATTCTTGTGTTTTAAGGTCTGGTTTCCGGATAAATTGACAAGCGAAGCGAAGCTATGTACGACCTAAAATAGGACTTTTGCCTCGTTCGAAGCTGACGTGTCCATTAGCCGCAGTGACCACGATCGAGTTCTTTGCTGCAAGTTCAACCACCTATTATTTAAAGCACATAAATTATACTTCGACGACGTCCCTATTGATATAAAACCTAGTATATTAATATTAAGCCTTTCAAGTACACCGCGGACCGAAGCAGCATATTAATGCATGCATTAGTAATAAAATCCTTAACGCGAATGCATATTAATAGTCAATTAAAATGTACATGCAAGTTAAATGAACAGTGCAGTTGTTTCTATGGCCATTGTACTAAGATACCGTTGAGAGCTGACTAAACGGATAGCAGGATATTTACTCAAACTCAAATTCAAATATTCAAATATTTCAGTATAAGGCATTTATATATGTACTTTTAAAGGTGGGAGAACTACAGCTCGACTGGAGAGGTACTCATCCGTGTCATAATCCGCCGTAAAGCATTACCTGTGTTTCGGTTGAAGAGGTGCGGTTGCCGGTACACTTTGAAGCGAAGCGACCATCATAGTCCCCAGAAGTAGCAACGTACCTACGTTAGATCAGATAGGATTTCGGTAGTGTTGGTGGCTGTACGTGGATGTCTCTGGGCTGCTACTACTTAACATCAAGTGGTTTGCATGCTCGTTGGCTACTCGTCTCACATAAAAGAAACTTAATGAACGT
>DWON01005286.1:0-15108 GCA_018251015.1 Phocides pigmalion okeechobee | reverse complement strand
ACTGCATGCACAGAAAGCGAGTATAAAGCAATAAAAATTAAATTACAAATCATTACAAATTATATCAGCTAATTCAACTAATTCAATTATCAATTTCTATCATGGGCACGGGCTCCCTTTAGATTGTTTAGGTTTGGCTTTTATTCTAATAAGTTTTAAAATTTTCATCGTTGTAAATATACATACGTAAAATGCAATATGGAAGGTGTTTGTAGCATGCAAATATTACATTAAATGAATTTCGATAATCAGCTTTAAGAGAGAATAAGATACCTTTTCGTGGGTGGTAGACACAATTTACCATTAAGCGGACCGCATGCTGGTTTGCCTCATCAAATTTATAAATAATATAATATTCATTTAAAGTAGAAGAAACGCAAAAGGAAACAAATAGAAGGACAGAGAATAAATCAAGTTTAATATGTATGTGATGAATTTGAGTGTAGAATATTTTCAGAATGTTATTTTTCGATTTCAAGACGCACTCCGTTTTTTACCGTGATCCCACAACCAACTACTTTACATTTAGCCTTGACCGCCAGCATCTTGCTGTTTTGATTCATTTACGTATTTTTACTATTAAATTTCATGATCTATTGTTTATATAAAAATGTGTTCCATATTATTTTTTATGATTTAGAAATAATTTACATGATGGCACGTGCTCACTGCTGCTCGTGGTACTATAGCATACAGAACGCGAAATCACTTCAAGTCGATTTTAGATGCACTGCTATTCCTGAGAATTCAAATTTTGGCTTCATATGTAAGTGAATCGGCAACCACACTTTTCCATCGAACCCAAGATAGCTTCACGTGATTTGTGAAATGAAATAAAACATGTAATATTTTCAGTAATGAAAACACAGTTAATTAACGTTTTGTTTATTTCATTACAAAGTTCATACTAAGTTAGAATATACTTAATACCAAGGATAATTTATTACGTAACAAAGAACGAAACTCAACGAAATGTAACGCTACAAATTTGGTCAGATATGTCCGGAACACGGCGACATCGGGCGTCAGGAGGCAATCGAACAGTGGCCGTTGATTGAATTGATTGAAAAAGAAATGGAGAGGGGCGCGAGGCCGCAGCCTCATCCGACGGTATTTTTATAGCCTGTCCACGTCCCAGAACGCGCGGGCGACACATTCCCGACGAGACTATGTTTTTGCACCGCAACTTTCATTAGACACCGCTCACACTCAACGCGCCGCACCGACGCGTTTCCTTTTAATAAATGAGTTATGCGTTTATATCCAAGATGGCTGCCCGTTTTATCCGGCTCGGGTGTCAAGAATGCTCGATGAGGAGCACTTTTTTGAGGTATCGTTCGAGTATACCTTAGGTTTGACTTTTTGCAGTAATGCGCAATTTAGCAGATGCATGCATACATGGAGGTTAATTCAGCTAGATTGTCGGCTCTACCTTGACTTTGATACTGGACTTGGTCACCGACGAAGTTACAAAGCTGTTTGACGTCGTTACTTTGTTCTACAAATGAACAATTTAATGCGACTTGAAGGTTTTTGGCATGAGTCACTATGCTGCCTATGAGTTTCATAATGTGTTCGTACAATGAAGAATAGTTGTACAAAGCATCTAATAACATGGTGGATTTTGAATACATACCAAAGCATGTCTTCCTTAAGTAAATTGGCTTCGCGTTCCTTAATAACCGATTTGATAAGCGGTAAGGTGATTCCTATTACCTTACAAAATATTGTAAAACAGTATACCATCAGATATGTCAAGTATTGTTTAAATGAGAAGCGTTAACAGCTAGCTCCTTAAATAAATATATACGTATCAAATAAGATACCCTGGGCGGACGGGCTCGTTTTTTTGCGAAGATTTATATTCCGAGACTCTTAGGAAATAAAATAATCACAGCGGCATCGATTTGCATACAATGGTAAAATAATTTTACGCGCGTTTCGCCGCGCTTAATTCTACTTTTTATTCGGCTTTATGCTGCCTATCTATGAATCAAAATGCTCTCCGAGTGGCTATTTAAGTGTTAACATTTTTACAAAATTCACGCATATCTATATCTCATTACACATACTTTATACGACTTGTTTTTCGCGTGCTTGTTTGTTTTCGCGAACAGTAATTCATTTTTTTTAAAGAATTCCTATAAATATTTTGTTTGATGATATGATTTGAAAAGCCTGTCCATATTGTTTAAGTAGTTTTTAAAATCGGGCCTTATATGTAGACACTTACATAAAGACAAAAAAATAACTGCACTTTTTTAATTTCTGATATTGTGCAAATGAGTGCATGAATTTGCTAAATTGCAGTTATTTTGGGAATGGAGCGGGCGCTTTAATCCATTTTCATTGTTATTTGTATTTGTACAGGTGTTTAGCATTGCACTAGAGGTTAACACTTTACTAAATCCACGCATCGTACGAGATGATCGTATGTACTTAGTAAGGTAACGGTTGGTTAAAGCGAACCAGACTAGGGAGTTCCGTTTGGAGTAGACTGCGTGGCGAGGTCGCGCGGTTCAAGGGACCACTAGTCGCCTTGGCGCCGGCAGCCGAGTACAGATGCAGTATGCATGCATGCGTTTACAAACTAACGCTTAATTTATGACTTTTACAAAAATCTGAATATTTTTGAAGCTACTTTTTTAGACGGTGAATCGATATTAATAGTAAAGTATTAAGGACAAGCCACGATCAAGCACATTTCGTTACAGGCGGGAAAAAATATTACTCCGCCATATAAAACAATGAAATGAGGTGCACGTGCGCGCCTCGTAGATGTCGCCTCAGATGCTACATATGAGAGTTGATGTACCACGTGTTCTGTAATTAATATGTAGTATTGGTTAACTTCTTAAAAATTGTCATTTCTATCATGTGAGCCGTGCTACACAGATTTTTTTAATACTGGGAAAGTATAACAGAAGGCATCCAGGCTACCTAATGTTAAATATTTACTACAACCTATAGAAGTCTATTTAAAATTTCAAATAAGACTACTTAACTACTAAGATAACTACTAGATGCTACGTAAAATCGTTTGTAGATGCATCGTTTCTCCTGAGGACTAAGTCTCCTCGCTTTTAAGTGTTGCCGGCGACTGCATCTCTTCAACCGAAACACGAGACTATCCGTTTATCTAAAATATTGCGTTAGTATGTAGTTTGAAATTTTACTTACATTTGCATAATTCAAAACTATTAGTAAGTGAAGTATTTGCGTGGTAATTTCCTTTGTACGGGTTGTAAAACGGTGTTGACCGTACAAATAGGGAAATGCTCTGCTATAATATTATTGTTCTGACTTCTGCGGAGCCGGTAGGCTAAAAGATGATCGACCGTGTAAACGCAAGCTATAAGTTTTGGTGTGATAGGCTCGCTGGCTAGAAAAGTATTATTCTCGCAACATAATTTACATTCAGAGCAAACATCGTCCGTCATAAATTCAGCACAAAAGTGCGAGCGACGGCCGACTAGCAACAAAGGGGCATGACTTTTCCCGCAAAAAGATGATCCTTAATCTGATTAAATCTCCATCGCGGCGGACGTCGGACCGTGAAAGATTAATGAATATTTGTGCGAGGATTCCCGAGCACGTACCGTTGTCATAATCATATTAGCTGAGCGAGTAGCGAGTAGCTAGGCACGCACGCACGCGCTCGCCTGATCTCTACTACTACAAGGGCACTGCAGTGACACCTAACTTCCGTTGAAACTTTACGACGTGACTACACGAGAGATACCACGTAACGACCTACTTGCCAGTTGAGGCGGTTTGGTGTATTCTTCTATTAAGGTATAATAAAGAAACGTTTTTTGGTGAAAAAGTTAGTTTTTAAATCAACATGAGTATTTTTTAGATTTGTTATTTGTCTTACAATGGGCTTGTACGTGGATTTGTGCACCTATGTATATATAATTTGTTGGGTTTCCCTTCTATACATGTATCTGATATTACTTTTTAAAAACTCCTCTTCTCAAAGAAGTTTACCGCGTAATCGATGGAGTTACTTCTAAGACTAATTCACACTAGTCACACAAACAAAACATACTGCGATTTATTATTTAGTATAGTAGCAAATATGTTTTTTAAAATTATGTGGTAGGTATACGAATTTTAAATAATCATAGACAACTTTATTTCTTTGTAAATGTATTGACTTCTCAGCGAACTAGACAAGCATTAATAAAACGTCGGGCCACAACGATGCGCTGGCGCCGAAGTGGTATTTTTATGAATTAAACATTGAACAAAGCCACATTTTTTACTTTTACTATCTACAATATGTGAAACTAGCTGCAGATTGGCAGACTTTACGTACCTTTGAGAATCTTATGGAGAAGTGTTACGAAAGGTTTTCTCAGGATGTTTTTCATCACCGTTACAACAAGTGATTCTTATTTGTAATACGCACATAACTTCGAAGCATAAGAGGTGGTAGGGAATTAAACGCCGACCTCCATGTATTACAAGCCGGAATTTTACCAACATGCTATGAGTGCATTCTAGAATATTATAACAATATGACTAGTTGACATTCATATATAATTTCATAATCAATAGGTAACGTCCGCAAGTTTGTTGGCAGAAATCGTGAAATAAAAAGTGCTCTTTTTAGGTACACGTCTTCTATGGTTCTGTATAAGCGTTTAAAAAAGTAAAGTCCTTCAATGATGCAATAATATACGAAGACATACATACATACCTACCTACGTCGCTTTTGTCATAATCATAGCGAATTTTCGAGTAGCATTTCGAATTTTGCGAGCGCTCAATAAACACACTCGTAAAAGAATCAATTGAGGCCCAAAAGAAATTAAACGTGAGAATGTATTGTTTCATACAAGCGTGAACAAAACGAAAACGGTCTGCGTTAACCAGCTCTCGGCTCGTTTTCGACCTGCTTTCGAGAACATAAATCGCTTTAAATAAAAGTAATATTTATGGTCTCACAATGAAAAGTACCATTGCGTTTATATTTACACCTGGGATTAGTCCAACTCGAACAATGCGTAATTACGCTATGTTTTTATTATTTGGCAACATTACACGCATGAAATTTAATAAACTATAATAGTCCTTTGTCTGCAAACTATATACTATGCAGGTTACGTAGATTTCTTGAATATGATCATTTCAACTTTGTTCACTAATCAATTTTGTTACCAAATTCAGGGGTCTAACAATTTTGGTTTACATTATCGATTTTCATATACCTATTGGAATTGAGTTTATAATATAAATACAAACCTAATAAAATTAACAAATTACTAATCTATTTACGTGTAAATAGAAATATATATGTTTGTATATTTATCAGGTATCTGATAACTATAGAGAAGGTTGTGCCTAGTGTGGACTTAGAGTCGGTGTGAATTTGTTTCGAAATATTGCGGCAATTATTATCAAGACTAGCTGCGCCCCGCGGTATCACCCGCATTTAAAACCCATCCCATAGCGCCATATCACTCGCCCGTATTCGTGGTTTCAATGTCTTACATAAAACAGTTTTTTGACTTTAATTTCTTCTGACTTAAATTGTAACAACGTTTGATAAAATGTATCCATTGTTACAAAATAAAGACTGAATTTTAGCTCAAGATACGGAGTATAAATATATATTTAATCCCAAGAATTGTTTTCGGTAGTTTTGGATTGATGCGATTTAAATCACACAGATAAACTGAAAAACAAACTGACAGGCAAAATTTTAAATGTGATAGAATTTTTTGATGACTTATTATCTGTCGCCAAACAAACATTTTCGCAAATATATGTTCGATTTATAGACATACGAATCTATCATTTTCATTGTATGTATAATTTATAAATATAATCTTTGTAATCAAGTAACTGTATCACACAATCTACAAGACGTATCATGTCTTACATGATTACCGCTGGGACGTCTGTACCAAGAATGGTTTCGAGTTGGATTGAAACCGAGTAATTAATTATTTGATGGCTTGTGGTGGTAATAAAGGTGCTCATCAATGATTCAGATGCAAGCGAAGCGTGCGGCGCGGGCATTATCCGCCATAAGACATCATAAACGGGCCACCATCATCTGGTCTTATAAAAAATTCATGCTCATCTCACATTTCGGCGCCCCTCTTAATTTCGCGTGAGCCTCTTCTAGGTTCGTGTAAAAACTTCGGGTGTCTTTTTATGACTTTTACTGCGGTATAATTGGGAGGGGCGAGCGCCCGCGTCCCGGAGGTGACATAAATACACCCCCCATACTCCGTGCTTTCAACTACCCCCGGTTTAATCCCATGTAAGACTATACACCAGGAAGTGCCGCATTAAAATTTCTTGGCAACTAACTATCAGCTTAGATTACTTAAAAGCAAACGTCTCTTCAATCTTTTACAAAATATAAAGGCACGTAATTTTCAGCAATCTATTAGTGTTCAAAATTATTTTTATGACAAACACAGTTGGGACTTCAAATTATGATTTAATGAAAGTATTTTTACATTTTGAAACATTGTAGTTCAAAATATAAATAGAGTCATACTTTTGACTCTAGTGCGATAGTGTCGATACATAAGTTATAACAACTTTAGTTTAGTAGTTTAGTACACTAGTTTAGTAGTTTGATCTTAATGATAAAACTAAATCCACATACATATAATATTCAAACAGGATACAAAGTACAAGTTATTTTATAAAATTAGTACTCCGAGAAAGAGAGGCGATTTAACGACTTTGTTGGTAATAGAAACTTTGCTTTATTTTCAAAATACATGCCGCAATAAAAAAGGAAACACTGTTTTCATTATTGATTTGATTCTTGTTTCTTATTGGCGTTGCAATTATTTCTTCGTAAAAGTTTCCAGTTTTATTATTATTTTTGAAAGAAAAAAAAAGAAAAATAATGGATAGAGACCATTTTATTATGTGTTTATTTATGACATATTTAGATCGAGATATTAGTTAATTGATAGCATTTATATATAATTTATAACATAGTCATATGTACCAAAATCTGTACGTGGTGGCATTTACTTGTCACCCGACGAAATAGAGAGTGTTAAAACATGACCCTTCCTTCGGATGCCGTAGACGGGTAAAAATAGTGGCGTACTCTAGTCACTCATGCGTACA
The DNA here is from genome assembly GCA_018251015.1 of Phocides pigmalion okeechobee. Lineage (NCBI taxonomy): Eukaryota > Metazoa > Arthropoda > Insecta > Lepidoptera > Hesperiidae > Phocides > Phocides pigmalion. Next base: position 7,998 of record DWON01005286.1, on the reverse strand, counting down.
GACAAAAGTATTAAAATCCCAGGTGGGTTAAGCGCAAATGGGTTTTGTATGTAGCTGCCGTATATTTTTTCTAGTTATATATTAGCTATTTCCTACCATTCTCGCAGTTAAACACAATTTAGGTCGTGTGTTGACACAGATCAATAAATAAGCAGTGATTCGTACGTTTAGGGCGAATGCATGTTATTGATTTCGATCCTCTACCAAAATATGCTAAATAATTCATGGATGCTTCAAAGAGTAAATTTCAGTACTGTTTATTTACTTTTATACTTAAATAATAGTTTTTTATAATTTAAATCTAGCGAGAAGCCACGTGTGCCACATGATGGAAAGCAGTCATTGTCGTCTATGGACCAGAAGAGTAGCTAAGGTATCGCTTGCTCTGACTAAAAATTCGGCTTGCAGTATATTTGAAGAACTATTTGTTATAGCGGGTGGGAAGATCTCAGGGTGGAAGGTCGATCCATATCTTATAATAAATGAAAATCAAATCTGAGCATAGAGAATAATTAAATTATAAATGTATTTAAATGTATTTGCTCGGTATTTATAGAAACAATACATTGTTAAGTATTGAACAGAAATAGTGAATTATTGAATTTAAAACCTAATACTATTAGACAAACTTTACCTAACAATAGGTATTCCACCGACTTCAGAAGTTTCTAAAGATTGGATTAAAACTCGTAGGTATTCTTTCTTAGACGATAATAAAAATAGTGAAGCTTAGAAAACAGAAGTAATATTGACGGGTAGGTTCCAATATCAAAGAGAAGTGTAGTCTTAGAGAGTCAGTCCGCAAATGCGATTTCAATTTTAGAGTAGTGATGTGTGAGGTGGCGTGAGGGGAGGCGTCGTGCATGTATTTATTTGCAAATTCCGAATGGTTTTCAATATGTAGAGGCGTGTTCCCGTCTGTCGTTCTTGTCCAATATACCACCCGTCTTGAGACATCAAATACGCAACCCTAACGTTACACGATTAACTTGCACGGAAGTAAAATAAAAAAAAAAAATTATTCAAAGTAGATACTTTACAGAACTCTCTTTGAACGTTAATAAACTACTACCGACACGTAAGGTGTTTGGTTCTGGAGAAGATTCGGCGAAAGAAACTCCAAAACACACATCTTTTCCATCTTTGAAAATGTCATTTACAAATAATAACTTAAATTAATGGAGCAAGTGGAGCTGGACTCGTTAGATTTTATAAGTTTATCATTTAAATTATCGTTGGTTATGCAATACGCCTTTATACACAATGTTTGTTTTATAACCAATTTGTGTGGAATTGTACGCAAATCTTGAGCAGGACATGACGAAATGGGGGTTCCCACGTTTTCCAATGTTAAAACGAGTAAAAAATATTTTTCAATAATTAACTTTAATTATAAAAATCGGATTAGCGTGAGTAGGATTCTCTCCCAGGTTTAGAACAAACTTAATTATCTTTGTAGACAGGTCATTCGTTCCGGGTATCAAGTCTCAACCATTTTTACCTACATTCATCATAGATACTGGCAAGATATTGGTTCTGAGAAAAGATTTTTTATTCGACTACAAACTAATAATGATGATTTTTCTCTCACATATTTTTGCTGCGAGACCATATTATATATATAATTATATAGTTATTGGGAAATTTCGTGAATATTACTTAATAGGCTTTGTTTTTTGATTGCGTTGACTTTAAAGATAGATTTTTTCCCATATCTAAGGGATCTTACCTTTTGGTACATAATTAATTTGAACTAGATACCTTTACTTGTTCCTTACAAAAAGGGTTGACAGACGGACTGACAACAAAGTGATCCTATAAAGGTTCAGTTTTTCCTTTTAAGGTAAAATGCCATAAAAATCAAAGGCATGCCTAGGATTCCAACTACAACTACTTAGATTAGTAGCTAGAAATACTAATGGTACGTAGGTAGGTCACCTAACAGTATCAAATGTTACGTATGTAACACTACTCCTATAACATATATTCTTGAAAAATTAGAGATTGTGATTACACAGAATACAGTTTCGGGTAAACGTTTAACATATAGACGTGGTGTGATAGATGAGTCCTGCAAAAACATATCCGTAATTGAGATTTCTATTACAAAAATTGGTGTAGACCGATCTGTTTTTTTCATGTTTGTTTACATAATGTGAGTGCTGGTGGCGACGGCGACGCGACGGTACGCTATCGCGTTTCGGAAGCGTCAGCGGACGTCAATTTGTATATTGTCATTATTAGAGTCGGCGCGGAAAGTTTGGGCGCGTTCATCCATCATAGTATGACGGGTGGTCGGTCCGATAACGCCTAATACGTATTGATTTCCCACTTAGCGTTTTTCTTGGGCCGCGGTTCCACCCTTCCGTCCGGACGGTTAACGAGCTGTTTGTCCTCCACTTGCTGTTCCGACGCCTCGCTTCCACCCGCGACCGCGATCCCTCATTGGCGATTTATTAAAAGTGTCAATTACGTATGGAGTGAAGCATATTTGATGTTGATTTTTTATTTGATAAGGCTAAACATAGTCGGAAGATTACTATTTCTCACACGGAGGGTCCGAGGTTTGGACCCCTGGCACACATCTGTAACTTTTCGAAGTTATGTACATATTGCAAATTAATGTCATTCTTAATGAAAACTGATAATGTAATTACGCTCCGCCCAATTATCAATTAGCTGACATGGTGGACTATGCCTGACCGTCCGCGTTCTGACAGGAGAGGCAATCCCAGAACTTAACAATGATATTTTACCGATGATCATAATTTTTTATTACATGTTCAATGAAGTCAATAAATGGAATGTAACGTAGATAATGTTAAGAAAATATACATCGTGAACGACTATGGAAGTAGAATGTAGTAAACATACGTGAGTAACGTATATAATAAGTCTTAGATAGGGGTACATTTACCTAAATGCTGAAGAAAAAGATTGCGTCACCAAGGTCCCCAGTGGGGGTGGGAGGCGAGAACAATGGTTTCGGTTCTCACACGTGTGGAGGATTATTTGCATTCGGAAATAAAGAGAGGAATGATAAAAGAAAGGCGCGAGCGAGGTCCCACCGCCCGGGGCTGGTGTGGGAAGTAGGCAGGGGGCCGGGGTGGTGGGGTGGGGGCTCGTTACGCGAACAATGGAGAAATAATGTACAGATTGCAGTGAGCGATGCGCTCAGTGCGACTCAGGTGTCTTAGCTCTCTTGCGGACATCGCGCCTCCTCTATCGAACGGGTACCTACCGTCTTGTATCACGTCATATTCTCAGCTTTCTTACGTACATATCTAAATTGCTATACTAGATGAGAATAAGATCATTGAGTAAAAATAATTGTAGGTATTATGTTCAACAACATCTTTTAAATCTTGAATTTAAAATATATAATAAAAAACCTCTTATTCATTTTCATATTATCTTCAAAAGATCACATTTATGTCACGATACGAGAGTATTTACTTTGATAGCGTTAATCATGAAAGTGTATAGAGAACAGACGTAACGTGATTCTGATAAGCGGTTACATTATCTATATAACTATAAATTTCTTCTGTACAATAGATAGATACATACATACTTTATATAGACATAATAAAATAAAAAATTAAAATATTATACTAATTGGTCATTATAATCCATATAGAGAACAAATTCATAATTGAATTTTCTTTGCTGGTATATTTTGATGTAAAAAATGGCTGACTTATTTTTAGCCTTTAGAGTGAAGCGACATGTAAAATATAGTTTGTTTTCTATATAAAGGGTGTACATATTCTTCTCTCCTCGAAAATATACATGGAAGAAGTCGCGGGTACAACTCCAAAATTAACATTACCCCGCGGATCATGAAAATGTGCGTCAACACGGCTGCCTTACATCGATCATGATTATTTCTAACTGAACAGGTGTCATTTAAATAGTGCTGGCTGGGTGTCGCGAGGCCGAACCAATCGCATACGATGGCTTGGTAGGAAGTGCGAGCAATCACAACACAATCACCCTATCCTTGCGTGACACCGAAATCGTCCTCGCTCATAAGTATAAATTAATCCATTTAGAACGGTCGCCCGGCACCGACCGCACCGATTAGCGGAAACGTCTACTTAACTAATTTAACCCCGGGTGGTTTTAACAGAATGGATAGCAGTGATTACGGCTGACGGCTCGATCTCGTGTGACGAGAGGTCGACCAGTGGCGATGAGTACGCAACTACGCAGTTGCAATTTTAATACGAGTGTCTTTAAAGGTTAATAGACTTTCAGAAGCCATTGCTCGATGGTAAGAAATTCGGCTTCTCACGTTGGCGATCTTGGTTCAAATCTCAAATTCTCCAACCATGCAAACGTCAGGTTTTCGAAAGGCAACGGTGAAGGAAAACATTTTAAAGTTTTACGTCTGGGAGTTTCATGAAATATTTTTGTAAATATGTAAAATTTTGGTCTACGTAATAAATTAGGGCTGTAATGGTAATTTAAATCAGTAATTGTCAATTAATAAATTTTATGATTATATAAACTTATAAAAGGTGCTTATAATGTAGCTTTGTATCTTAATTTGATTGGTTAAAAAGGATTGGTCACCAGATAGATGGATGATCAATGGCATAATTTGGTGCCCAGTTCCGTATTTGGGAGTCATCTTGCACTCATCGAGTCCTACAGTCGATTCCAGCAGAAATATTCTGCTGCATTTGAACCAATAAATTGCACTACCACCTTGGTTAAATCTATTTCTAAAAACGCACGATGTAGATTACGTTGCCCAAAATTCTAAAATCAACTAAAGTGTTTCGCATTGTGAAAGTTGATTCGTTACTCATAACATGTAACAGACTAAAAGTAATTTATTTTAAATACAATTTAAATCGTAATTGAATATAATTGTGTTTTAACAAGAAAAACGATTTTCCAAGCCAATGGGTAGTAAAAAATTACTCGAATGTTAATAAAAGCGGTTAGGTAAGTTGTCATTGTCATGCGCAGGAATACCTACGCAGTTGAAATGTGTAATAGCTACGTTTCTATTACATAATGGCTTACACTAACGTAAACGTTTTCAGGTGACAATAACACGATACAACCAAATATTTATAATCCGCGTGATTTTAAAACAGAAAATATTTGCGCAACCTCTTGAATATAAGGTAACAGCCTGTATGCAAAATGATGCCTCGAACCAAACCCTACAAAATAAAATCGGTCAAGTGATATGATGACAGAGGGAAAAAATCTGCGGACTGATTTCTGTATCGTTAATAATACTATTACAACAACATTCTATCACTTAGACTTCTACTGTATGTATAGATCTCTGCAGATCACTGAATATTTTGGATAATTTAATCTGAGTGCAGAGTAATGATAAATATAGAATCATCATCATTAAATGTTCTCAGAATGAGAAGTCTAGTATCTCTATCTGTTAGTGGTAGGTATACTTTAGGTTGGAATCTTTACTCTATGGGTTGGTATAAGCCAGGCAATTATTTTAGTCCCCAGAAGTAGCAACGCATCCAATTACGATCTCAAATATGACTTCAACCCTGTTTAAGGATTGCATTGATCATTTAACGTGTGGAGCGCATACTTGATTGCTGTTATTCTGAGTTAGAAAATCAAGTCACCAGATCTAGTAGACTACACATACCTTTAGAAACATTCCTCTTTTGGAATGATCTGATCTGTTAGTTCACTGTCTGAAAAACTAGATGCTACTTGAGGAAATGTCAATTGTTGAAAGGAATTGAAAACCTAGAACTTAGTTATTAGGAAACGGAAAGGAAAATTTAGCAACCTAGATTAAATAATTATGCTTATTTTAGCCGCAGTTAGTGTTAAATGACGGAAGCTACGATTAAGCGGGTTTGTATTAAGTATTTAAGTAATGACACGCTGTTCTTACCTACTATACTTGTACCCAGTAGGACGAATTCTAGAACTGGATTTTAGAATTTTGTCAATCGCACAATCATAAGATAAAAACGCCAATTTATAGATATTAAATATATTACATTACTATTTATTTTTTATATATGTATATTTTGAGTTATCGTCATCGTTTCTATCAGCGACCGATTTTTTTAATACGTTGTAGAGGCCTACACGCCAGCTAATGATAAGCGGTTATCGCAGCTAACATTTTTTTTCATGTGAGAAGAGTAGCAAACGAGCATGCAAACCACCTGATATACTATTTTATATAACGGGTACTCAAAATTAACAATTTTTTATTTTTGATTCTTAATTGCCAAAAATTTCGAACCAGATGCATAGCTGGTTTCACCGTGACCACGAGCCATGCAACTGGTTCGAAATATCGGCAATTACATATCAAAAATCATTAATCGTGAGTACCCGTTATATAACATAATGTATGGATTCCGCGATAATGTTATTTTAAAATCGTAAACCATCTGATATTAAGTAGTCGCACATAAACATCCACGTATAACCACAAACACGATTGAAACCCTATTTGAGTTCGAACGTAGATACGTTAATACTACTGAGGACTTAGATGGTCGTCTCGCTTTAAAGTATAGCCGGCAACCGCACCTCTCCAACCGAAACACAAGTAATGCTTTACGGCGTATTTTGAGGGCGGCGGTGATACCTCCCCGGTCGAACTATAGTTCTTCCCCCTTAAAAAACACTCTCATAATCTCATAATCTCGTCGAGTCATAATCATCATCATCATCAAACGGAATTGAAGTCCTATATATGGGAGTATGTAGATGTATTGTTACTTCTGAGAACTAAGGTGTAGTAATTAGACAGAGCTGTCAAAAAAGTTTTACTAATAAAAATATATCCAACAAACACAGTAATTAATCGACATTCGAATTTTTTTAGCAACTTCAAAAATATGAAAACATAATTGAATTTCTATTCAAAACTTTCTTCTTATAGTGACGTTACATAAGTAAGGTATCATATAAGTCATGCAGGACAAATGCGAAACGTTCCACGAAACAAGAAAACCACTTGAGGTTATTGTTCAACTTCGCAACCCGAATAGTTAATACGATTTCGTGAACGCGAACCGCAATTTCAGCGGTCTATTATTCAGGAGCGGCTTATACGATAGTCAGATGTTTGTAATCCGGCAAGCCCGCGACATTTTAATAACATTGATCAAATAGAACAAAGTATGTGGACCGAGCACTCGACAGAGATGAAAGTTAAAAGGGTCGCGAGGGGGTAAAGTAGTGTGGGGGGAGGAGCGGGGTGAATGTCTTATTTCCTCCACAATTCAGAGGTATTTCGTGTTTTTCATACGCAAATATATCCTCGTTACCGTGGCACACGTGAGCCCGCGATTGCGTGTGCGCCTGGGATGAACCCCGAGATGTGAAGGTACGACGATTTCCTCGGGAGGGAAACTACACAGTAATCAAGCGGGACCGAGTTTGTTATGATACCCAGTTGGCAGGTCTATATATTTACAGATGAAAGTGAACAACCGTGATACATTCATATTTATTTTACTATTACAGAAGTAGCAAACGAGTGTACAGACCTTGGATATCCACATCCAACTTCGAGTAGGACTAAAGTCCTACTAAGGATTTTCGTACATGTTCTGTTCCCCCTAAAGGCTAAGATTGGTGCCTCGTTTGTAATTGTCGCCGGAAATTACATTTTCCGACTGAAACGTGCTACGTTTCGAAGGATTATGATATGATAAGTAAAACACAGTAAGGCGGAGTCCGGAGGATGGATGAGCGTTAGTGGCCACCCCTTATGTTAGCTTCCCTACTTCGAAAGGCCCGTTAATAAATTGGAAGTAGTTGTTGAATGAAGAAAATCGTTAGATCGTGAAGGTTTTTAAAATTATAGTTCGACCGAGGAGGTACCACCGCTGCCCTCATAATCCGTTATAAAGCGTTAGTTGTGTTTGGGTCGGAGAGGTGCAGTTGCGGGTACATTTTGAAGCGAGGCGACCATCTTAGTCCTCAGGAGTAGCAACTCATCTACGTTCAAACTCGGATGGGATTTCG
>DWON01005285.1:0-15108 GCA_018251015.1 Phocides pigmalion okeechobee | reverse complement strand
TAGAATAATAGAATTTATAAGGCAGAGACACCATATTTGTATCAAAATTTTATGTTAAATCTAAAAGAAACATGAAACACTTGATTTGAATTTTTTAGAATTAAATTCAAAAACGACCACTATTTTTATTTTAAAATTTTTAGACAATTTAAAAAAATTTACAAAAACTCTAAGAAGAATAGTTACATAGAAATTTGGAACCTAGTACATATAGAATCATGCGTCGAGGACGATCATATACGTTTCTGCTCCTAAGAACAAATATTGAACTCCTCGAAAAGTTGAATCAAATCTGCCCACATCACAAATCATATAATACAAGGTACTCATTAAAGGTTAAAATACATTTAGGGAACATTATACTTGAAATTTTAATTTTGAATATTAAATGTTTTTTTCGTCAACTTATTATTCTCTCATTACTGGACACAGTTACCGTGCTCACCAGTGTAGATTGGTAGACTTCATACACCTCGAAAAGCTTTATGGAGAACATTCAGGCATGCAGATTTCCTTATAATGTTTATCTTCACTTGCAACTATTAATTAACCGGTGACAACCATTTGCACTCATTCATTTGATAACATTACGCACATAATTCCGACGAAAATGATCAAGGGTTTTGTGTCACGGAGCTGCAATGAATAGGCTAAATTCTTACCACTAACTTTTCTAGTTAGTCTATTCGATACATACGTTATATTATGTGAATGGTCAGAACATAGCAAAGCTATAGTGCAACATCTTTACCGCCGTTTATACGACAGTAAGCCGACTTTACTCCGTGTACGCTGTTTATGATCCGCTTGTGAAACGAGTTTACGCAAACCCTGAAGATTAATAAATTTCGCATTTTGTGAGAGGTTTCATATTAAGTTTACAATAAATTAGTTGATCTATACAAATGACGATAATTTCATAACTTCCATTTTCTAAGCTTGCTTATGCATGATTATTTCTTTTGTTCTCTATTTTGTCGCCATTCTCCATATTGGATGTAGGTCTGCTAAATGTTCCCGAGATGTCAACTTCGTGCTGGTCTCGTATCATCATCTACAACCCGAGTGCCGATGACTAAACGCGTATAGCCTCGCAACATGTGTAAATCATAAATTAAGACCAAGATAAGCAGGAAGCTCGGTATTCACTTCTATCGATGGCCACTTGTATCTAAATTATATGAACACTTCCAAATTTCATTTTACGTTAAGCAACTACCATCGGTTGTTGCAAATAAATGGTAATAAAGACATCGCATCAAAGTCCTATGAGCGATTTGACAACATTTGAAAGGCGGATTGGCCACTTACCTAAGTCATAAGTAGCATAAGACGTATGCTCCAATATTTTTCTTTATATGTGGAAATACTTACGCCAAGTAATTTGATATTTAAAGAGTGATGATTATGGAAAAATCAGAGGTGCGTGCTAATGAGATGTTTGGATCTCAACCACCAGGCTATCACTGCTTACAAATCAACATAACATGACACAAATATTGGCATCTTAAAGCGATTAAATCCGGTTAATATTTTCAATTTATTACTGATCAAAACGTGTAAAGATCATTGACTTCATTGACGTAAAACTTTAAACGTAGAATTTCCTACAGCAGAATTATAAACACATAAACAATTCAATTTACGTTTTCTAGGTTCGTTATTAATTATCTGTGCCAATATTGTGACGTGCCTACATGGCTGGTAGGAATTTATCGCTGGATTAACCCGAAGTAAGTGGTTACCATTTATAAGTATGATATAACTAGACCACAGTTTTATCGGACGATAAATTGCTGACTATAGAGGATCGTATCGTGCCAATTAATTCGTTAGAAACCACAGATTAGCGCTTAGCTGTCACATTTAACTTTTAATCAAGTATGTACTCTATGTTATATGCTGGTAATGATATAACATTATAGCTAATAAGAAACTAAAACAGTATTTAAAACGTATTTGCGCAAAATTCCTTTATTTGTTAGATTAGAAATTCGGAGCTTTCAACTCAATAATAAATTACGTAAGTATAAAGTACTTATCCTTAAAAATCTTTAATTTTGAATTTAAAGACCTTATTTTTTTAATTGTAAAGTAACATAATTATGTTTTAATAATAGTAAAATATTAGTAATGGTTGTGTATTAAATTATACTCTATAAATGATATATTTTTTAATTATTTACATTCTTATGAAAATTTTGATAATATGTCAGGTCCCGTACGCATAAATTCTAATGAATAATAATAAATTAAGAGACATGATTGTGAATCGTACGGTTTAAAAATATGCAAATATCAAGTTAGTCCCAAAATATAATTTCAAGCAAAATGATAACTCAGTAACTTTTGATGCTACAGGCGATACGTATTTAAATTTAATCTGCCCAGATAACGTGCGGACCCAAAAGTTTAACATATTTCCGAAACTCGTTTGGAGTTACGGGGCTAATTCTGTCCCTTAGGGCGCGATACAAGATTTCCTGATTTCAAATTCCCTGTTCGGTTATAATCTGTGGAGATTAAAATAACTAATTTTAGGACGGGTAATTTTGTCGGAATTAGAGAAAGGCACGTTCTATATTTATATTGGAGTAAAGTTGTACGAATTTGTTTGTAATTCATCAAAAATATTTTTATGAGGAAATTTGTGCATTAGAAAAAATTGTGGTAGATAAAAGAACAATCCCATATGTCGTTTTTTGTTGGCCCACAAGTTCAGTTTAACAAAAGTTATACGGTAGCAAACTTTTATTGAATTGACATCCGTCTAGACAAGTGTTTCCCAAACTTTTTTAGGCAATGCCCCACCTAAACATTTCTAAAAATTTTATGCCCCCCTACATAATTTTTAACCTTTAATTTTTTTTGTTCCCTTAAAAAATATAAATGGTAAGTTTTAGGAAGAAATTACTGTTTTATTGAAATATAGCGGAAAGGCACGTGTTTATTTTATCTAATAAGTGTATTAGGTTTCAAAAAAATAGTATAGTAACAAAATATGTCTTCTCCAACACATTGAGCGGACGTATTAAAAAAGTAGATTTTTTTTTAATTTGTCACCGATATTTAGCATTGCATTTAAATAACCCACAGCCAAAGGATCAAAATCGTGTCATGTTCATTTTTGAATTGCCCCCCTTAACTATCAAATTGCCCCCCTGTGGGGCGTGAGCCCCACATTGGGAAACACTTTGGGAACACATTGGGTCTACACACTGTACAAATATCTTGTTAATTTACAATCGATCAATTAACCCCGGCATTCTCAATCTTGGTATCACATATTGCTGGTAAAATTAAAACGTATCATTAAGTTAGGTTTATTTCAAAAGTATTGAAAAAATAAACAATAAAATGTCAAATGAATTTAAAAACACAATCACATAATATTAAAACCTCTCAATATTCTTTTGTAGTCGCAAATACATGTACAAAAGTGTCTGCGTTAGAGTAAGCACTGCTGCATTGCAAACAAACCAAATCTAAATTTCAATCGTTTAACAAACGCAGTTGAAACAAACGTGTAACACCACGGAATTAGCAGCCACGGGAGGGTTCCAGCTTTATCTGAGGCCATATTTTTAGGTAAATTACAAATAGGCGCGGGTGCCGGCGGAGCCATCAGTTGCCGTGCGTGCTATCGCCACGGGGGATCGCGGGTACCGTGTCCTTACACAATGAGCGACCACTGAACGTCACAGTACAATTTAATTCGAACCCTAGTATTTACCTACTAAACATTTTTAATGAAATGGTTATCGTATTCTTTTGTGATACCTATAAACACGATCAACATTTATCAGTCGTACTGGTATCTGGCCACATCAAGGCCATAGTCCATTGCAATGATCAAATGCGTTATAATAAATTTTAGACACCACTGAGAACTATGTAACGAATTCAGGCATACAGATTTCTTAGAAATACTTACCTTCAAATTTGAAGTAAATGATTTATAATCTTTTAATACATAATTTTGAAAATTTGAGGTCGAGGACATTCGAACCACGAACTGTGTTAATTTTAACGCTATAGAATGCCTATTTGGTTTATTTATTTTTTAATAAAATTGGTATGCTGTTGAATTGGAGTTTTCTGAATTACATTTTGTAGCAAGTTTTTGAAGCTACATATATAAGTGGCTTTTAATGTATTATAATATGATATCAAGGCTGACACAAATACAAGTAGTCGGTAATACTCGTTTAAGTAATGAAAATACGACGGTTTATGAATTCTAACTACATTTGTCTAAGTCATGTTCGATTACTTAGCAAGCTTTTTACTGCCATTAATGGAAATTTTCTTGACACACATAATGAAATGGTATACTGTTATTATCTCTTGCCAAGACGATGGAAAGCATCGTTAACGGAACAGGTACCTTAACGATGTTTATCTTTGAAACAACAAACGTACAAACTTCTTACAGTAATTATAAGAGGCATTAATGTATGTAATTATGTACGTATGTGGTTATCTAGGGGTTTTCAGTTTGCTTGTGTTAAGGCGGTATTAGGAAATGTTGTTTTTAAAGGTGGAAGAACTATGGTTCGATCGTACCACCGCTGGCCTCATAATCCGCCGTAAAGCAGTATTTATCTTTCGGTTGGAGAGGTGCGGTTGCCGGTTACACTTTGAAGCGAGGCGACCATCTTAGTCCTCAGGAGTAGCAACGTATCTATGTTCGAGCTCAGATAGGATTCCAATCGTGTTTGTGGTTGTACGTGGATGTCTATGGGCTGCAACTTCTTAACATCTGGTGGTTTACATGCTCGTTTGCTACTTTTCTTACATAAAAAAATAATTACTTGGAGTTGAAAACGCGAGAAGTTGGAACTGTTTGAAATGTAGCTAACCGTCAAAATCTTCAATGAAACACAAATATTACTTTTAATAAGCATAATCCGTTAAAAAACTCCAAGACTTGACTGCGATACTAATAACTAAAAAGTACCTAATTATCTTAAAATGGCTGATCAGATTTTTCTCAAAATAGCTAGAAAATATTTCGTTTTATTCAGTCTTTGTTTAAAGGAAAATGCAATTAAATAGGTTCATGTATTCGGAAACTACGATAGAGAACAAAATCTTCATACCCCACTTTTTGTTTCAGAAGTAAAAATAACTAACGAATGATTGAACATGTTTCTAAGATTGATATGGTATAGGGTGACTTTGGATAAACACAGTTGATCATTTTGTAGGTGGCTCTTTCATTTCATTAACCGAAATGAGGTCGAAGTTTCCAAGTACTTTTATGAGTGAATTTGGCGAACTCGGGCCTCGTGTTAGAATAAGATAAGATAGATCATAAATATCAATAAGTAAGTCCGCTGTTTGGTATTTTTATACCATATTTTACGTACGTAGGTATGATAAAATGATGCGATTTATATAGATCAGCTTCCTTATATTGAAATAAATACAGGAATCAAAAGTCAAAAGTACTTTCAGTTTAGGTTACACATTCCGGCAAATTATTTAAATAGTTAAATTACTTTGTTGTTTCCTTATTATATTTGGTATCTTTACATATATTTTAAAGTTTCATTAAGTAAATATTAGATACTCACATGATTGCTGTAAGCATAGAGATAAATTTTATTATCATTTTCACGATGAAAGTTCTTTCACGCAACTTTGTTACTTTTTATAACGTTGAGAAAAGCTTGACACAGAGATTGTAAAAAATGAGTAACTTGACGTTTATTATAAACGTAAATGAAAGACACTTATTAAGTTTGTTTGTCTCTTACAAGTGGCTTTCAAGAGTTAAAAGGGGCGCTAGTCGTGAGAAACTTTTTAGAGGGCATAGGCAATGTTGTTCATGCCAAGATTGGTGAAAACTAATTATCAGTGTGATAAAGGAATGTGTAAGTGCGATGCACAGTTTGATACGCATTCCATATAATATAAAGAAGTAGTTCCTCCACAGTCTGAATAAAACAATACTAGCGCATCCTTAAGATCAAAGTACCGTACTGTCATTGTATCGTGTCCGTATGTATCGCGTTTGTATCAAATTTGTATTGAGAACAAGGTTGGAATTCTTAGTTAATGTGTATGCAACACTCTCTTGAATCATAAGACATGCATTGCCACTGCTTTTATACAGTAGAAATTGAGTCTAAAAGTTTAGATAACTGGGTTTAATGATAAATCTATGTTAGAAATACTAATAACACATATGTTCTAAACACGAGTTAATTACCATTCGTTTCGATAATCTTGTTAGTGTTACGACAACTATGTATTACGAACGTCATACGTAGGTAATTACGGCTCGTATGTGATGGGACAACGAATAAGAACGACACGCGGAATGAATAGGGTTGTACAAAATTATACATTATCAATTCAGTAATTGTAGTACGCTTAAGTTACTGATGGAGCTAAATGTACAATAGTTGAAAACGGTATAATGGAATGCAAATATTCTTTATTTGTATAGTATTTCACATATAGATAAAGAAAAAATGGCGCTCTAAGTGTAATGTTTCAATGAGAAGACATTAAAAAAGTAAGAAAGTAAATTAAAAGCGTGGAGATTTACTAGTTTCAAAGAAGTTGGATCTTGTGAAATATTGAATAATGATATTTTTGTTACCAATTAAAAAGATAGTGTTTACCTATATATCTACTATTTCAATCGGAATTCTATCAAGTCGTAAATGACATAAAATGACAAAATTGTTACTTAACTAGGTTACGGTTTAATTTTATTATTTGTGTTTTTATAAGTTTTTTTTTATTGTGAAAGAGTAAGAAAAGGGGCATGCAGGCCACATCTAATCTCAAACAGAACAGAAGTTCTATTTACGAATGGACGCGGATGCGTTCCTACTCTTGAGGACTAAGATGGTCGCTTCTAATAATGTGTATCCGGTAACCACACCTCCCCAACCAAAACACAATACACGAAGAACATGTAGCTTTATGGCGGGTTATGAGGGTGGTGGTGGTGGTGCCGCCCCGGGCGAGTTTTAACAAGCTTCGTGTAGGTTAAATATAGAAAGAACGCTTGTATTCTCCTTAGCGGCTATTGTATTGCAAGCCCTTATAATTATTGGAATATTCGCATTTAAAATACATCCTTATGTTTACATCCTTACTCCCTCTCATGTTAGCACATTATTTAATTTATAAAAATTGCCGATATTTTGAAATCGAAAACTTAGTTCACATTTTGAATTCATCAAAATTTTTTCGCAATTTTTTTTATTGTTAACGAGTTTTTTTTTTTAATTTCGTCTATCATACGCGATTTTGATATTATAACATATTTTTAAACAAAACAAGTAAAAAAGTCTAAGACATCGGGTTTACTTATGTTTTTTCATAGTCAATTACGGCTGACGTTTGTACGTTACTTGAGAATAACTACTTATATATACTTAGAGTAATTTATATACGCAATTTCAGTGATTGCAGTATTGCGGTGCCTATTGAAAGTAAGCCTTCATGCTTATTCAAAACGCATTGAAACTTTCATCATCGAAGTGTTATCTGCGACCTCTTTTGATTGGAACTTGTCGAGTGCTCGAGTTTTGCCAATAAACTTGGATCTCTTATACCTTGGCTGATCTCTGTAAAGCTAAAATTGTGGTAATATGGCTTTGCAATAACTCGGTTTTCTTAAATAAAGATATTTCTTTACTACTACTACTACACCAATAGTATTGCTAAAATCTCTTAACCATTAAATATAAATAACTTGACATTTAAGAGTCATGTAATTAAAAATTTAACATTTTCTTGTCTGTTTATAGGTTCTAATTGTCGTTTTTTCAACCAGGGAGGTACTGTCGCCGCCCTTAAAATCCACTATGAAGCAATTAACGTGTTCCCGTTGGAGAGTTGTTACACGTACAACAGAAGCGGTCGACTTACTCTCAAGGAGTGGCAATGTAACGTATACTTCAGACAGTATTTCAATACTGTTTGAAGTTGTATGTTTGTTACATGTTTGATATTAAAATAAAAAAAGATCTGGATAGTCTTGAAAACGGTTACATTTAAAATGTAATCAAATATTGCTATCAAATACGCATGAAACAAAACGTTATAGGTGAGGAGTGTTCTGGCGAGATAAGCCACAACATTGCAATTTGATCAGCACCTATGCTTCCTATGCCATCCTAACATTCGGTAATAACAATAATAAACATTGCACTGATTTATTTACCACTAGGCTGGTAAATTTAGGCCTCTTACACGGGGGCTCTGGTTTAAATCTGTAATTTCTGAAATTTATGTGCGTGGTACATAAAAATTGTCAGTTAGTCCAACGTTGAAAGCATATGATATGATGATATACATATATTCTGTAAATACTAGTAACGCAATATGTTAAGCTGTCTGTTAACATCAAACTGACTGCACCATAATACCAATTTAATTTAATTTAAATATGCAAATTTAAATTAATTCAAATAAGCATAATTAAATTAATTTAAATAGGCATTCTTAAATAACTTGAAATAAACATATTTAAATTAATTTAAATTGGCGTATTTAAATTAACTTAAAGTATAAAATATAGTAAAAATACGTAATAGTATTTATCTATACGTATGTAAGTTTATGTTCTGAATTTTACGTTTAGATTTATGTCATTTATTTTATGAATACGGAAACAGAATATGGAAAACATGGCTACGATTTATTAAAAGTTTAACGACCCGTGTTTTACTCGATTGTAAATATTTAAACAAAGTCTTCCGTGTCTTGGAGTGTGGTGGCTAACAACTTGAAAGACGGCACTGTTGACACATCCATCTCCATTTGCGTGACTATCAACCGCGAAAGTACGTCTGTTTTATTATTCAGTCATGACGTAATTTTTTTTAGAGAGTAATCCACCTGATGGTAAGTGGTTATTGCCGACCGTTGATTTTTGTAAACCCCATATGGTTATGTCTTACCTGACGTTAACATGGCACCACTCGAAGGTATGGAAGTCTCATATGTATATGCACACGAGGCATTTAAACTTAGTATGTGGTATACGGCAAGAATCTTGTATGTGTATGAGTTAGTCATCAAACAATAACTTTCCCACTGTGAGGCATAGGATATACTGACCAGGTGCAGATTGGTACAATACATATACCTTTAAGAACTTTACCTAGAATTCTCAGAGGTCTACGTCTCCTCGCGCTGACTTCCTTCATTCTTAAAGCAAGTTTCACCACCTTCATTGAACAATAGTTCTACTGTAGATGTATCACCTTCATCCTCATAATCCGCCATAAAGTATTAAGTTGTTGTTAAAATTACTTTGCAACAATCCGCCACAATATAATGGTATATATTTCAAAGCATGCACTATGAAGGATAGGAAAACGTGATGTAATTAAAAATATATACCATTACACATATTAGTACCAACACGTGTTTCGCCCCAAAATGGAGCATCATCAGGGTAAGTTGACTCTACGATGGTTAATCGGTGACGTTACCTCTCCGATTAACCGTCAGGTAAGGTAAGAGTTGTTGCTGGCTACAGACTAACAAGGCGGCTATGTCAATTCTCAGAAGTTGCAACGCATCTTGTTTCTATGACATCTGACATGGACTTTAGTCTTGGTTGAGGCTGAACGTAAATGTCAATAGACTGCAGATACCATTTAACGGCCAATGGATGTTACGCTCGTTTACTACTTTCCCAAATTAAAAAAAAATAATAATTATTAATTACCAATACGCATAAAAATTTTAAAGATTAAGGATTCGTACCACGAATCCCCGTGTGTGAGACCGGAATCTTAATACACTGGGGCTAACTCTGCTACTGCGAGTTATAAGTTGAAGTAGCTTAATCACATAAAAAATAAGCACAAGTTAAATGATTCTAGCGAAGTGTTCGGACGTCAAAGTCTGGGTTAAATCGTGGTTTCGCGTGGTCGGCGCGCGGACTGTGAATTTCATTTACCGGTCGGAAGGAATTTCTGTTAAAATTACGGCAAACAAGTCGAATTAGAGGAAAATGATATGGCGGAGAATATTTGTATGATCTTTGGCATAATTGGACAATTATGCTGCGAAATTGATTTTATAGTCATTCTAGAAAAGTACTGTTTTGTCGCAATAGAAAATTATTTATAGGTATGCAAAAAAAGTATTGTCTTTTGCTACGAATATATAATGATTTATTTTATATTTTTGTCTGCGAATTTGTTTGTACATCTTGAGTTATCAGAAAACTTCTAGATTGATTCTGACGGGATTGTTACGTAAAAATAAATGAGTTTACCGGCACTAATATAAGCGACAATCTACTGTAGGTTGGGTCCGGAAATATATCTGAAATCTTCTGAAATAGGTTACAATCGACAAAATGAAACTGGGCACTGTGAAGTGATGCATCCTGGGAATAAGAATATGTTTTTGTCTTGTAACAGTAGTGTGAAAAGCTGTTTAATTCTGATTTTCTAGTCTAGTAAAGGACACAAGGAAACTTTTAATTTAATCCTCGGGAGTATCGTATCTGTAACTGATCGTAAATAGGATTTTAATCGTATGTAGTGTTCATCATCGATTAGGTAATCAGTATGTGTATATATTTGGTACTTAGAAATTGAAAAATATTCTACCAAGAGTTGTAAAAGTTGTAAGAGTTGTAAGAGTTGAAAAATATTCTACCAAGAGAGAGCACTAATGGAATTCTAGTTAAAGGGTAGTGGTATAGCAAACACATTGTTGTAAGGATTAAATAGGGATTTTAGGTGAGCAGCTTTGGCAACATTCTTTATATTTTATTTTATTTTTTCTTTATATTTTAGGGTCGTAGCAGCGCAATTTTTGTGAAATGGCCATTCTTAAATATGTAGAGTCATACAGGTTAAATATATTTTACGTCTAATGTCCCTAACGCACCGTAGCGTTTATCATATTCAGATGGTACGTGTGTAATAAATAATAAATTAATCTTCTTCATAAAAATGCCTTTATAAGTAATTTGTTTAAAATGTAAAAGAACAGTAATTAATAAATGTAAATATTGTAGACGAAGAAAAAAAAAACATACTGCCTTTCCCAGGAATTTAAATCGTACCCATTTGCTCCAAAAGTTACATAGTCCAGATTGAATATAATAATTAGAATAAAAGCTACAACAACTAACTAAATAAATAAATATGAAAACAAACTCTATCAAAACAGACGTCTTGTACAAAAACGAATGTTTTAATTGCTTGTATGTTGAAACCATTTAAGTAGAGCAAGTGAGTGAGCATCTATAAAATCTTTTTTACACATAATTGCATTTTCCTCTAAGCCAATTACTTAGTAGCTTTATGCAATTGCGGTGGGGAAATAAACATAGGGGTAAACTTAGGGCTTTCCATTTTTATTGCTGGTTTCTTCCTTCCGAAGAAAAAATCTGCTCTAAATATATTAATGACAAAATGCATGTGGTCATGATGATTATCTGATATGGAGGAAACTATAGGCGGCGTGGCATTTCATAAAAGTATCACTGTTGCATTCTGTGTCTGTCAAATGAATGTCTGATAAAAAATATAGTCCTCAAGGCCTTAATAAACAACAGTAAGTCACAACACTTATGGCCCAGGTAAAAAGGGTAACTTTAAGGTTCCGATACAGCGCCGGTGCGCCCAGGGACGTGAGGCATCGTTTCTTACATATATCACTAACGAGTAATAGTTGCTTGATCATGAAATTTTGTAGTAATTAGAATTTGTGATCTAACATTCATTTTGAATATACGTATTTTTAGACCTAATTGTAAATCAATTATTTATAATTCTCTTTGAGCTACGAAACAATTTGAGTCAAGGATTGAAGCCTTGACCATGATTAAATTCACGAATAATATTACCATAACCAGTAAGCTCAGTTGTGCATATAAAACATGGCTAGATAATATTAAATATTCAAGTAATTTTCCAAAACGTGTTTTATTGACAGATTATAAATGTTATTTCATATCGCATTAATATTCAAATGAGTTGCGCTATGAACGCTTCTACTATTTATTTACCTGATAATATATAATTAAATTAAATATAGTGAGAATATCCTATAACTACCTACTGCTATACGCAGGTCGTAGAAATATAGTTTGATTTGATAAGTTCATTCCACCGCCCGTAATTGGATGTAATTCTTATGTTCAAATTGTTTTGTTGAGCCAACAGGATGCGACATCTTAGTTCCCAGGAATACCAACGCATCACTGTATGACTTTGTTGTTGTAGATGATGAGGCACATCATGTTGCTTACACCCTGGTTTGCAACTCTCGTAACTCAAGAAAAGAAAAAAAAGAAAATTTTGAACTTATATTTTATGACTGTTAATAAGAGTAAAAATTCATATTTACAAGCTGAGTAAATTTTGATATTTCTTCTTTACACCGTGTAATAACTTGTTCCGAAGAAGTTTAAAATTAGCTCTCCACCCTAGATGTCCAAGGACCAAATAATACTTCTAGGTTATTACTGCTTTTTACCCGTAAGGAAAGTTCAAAAGCAGATAATACCGCTTTGAGAAATTGTAAGTGAGGAACACATTCTTATAATTTCACAATTTAAGAATTTACTACATGTACTTGTGAGTTCGTTTATTTTGAGATCTTAAGGGTGAAATATTTTTTGCTGTAAGAAGGATTTATATGTTGATTCGATGTTGAGTTGCCACCAAAGCGATTTTAGTTAAAATCGGTCCATTACTTATTGCGTGACGGGAAAATGGATAAAATTGCAAAAAACATGCTTTGTATTTGGGGTCTATAGTGTGTACATAACACGCAACAAATAACTGCCTTTATTTTTAAAAATTAAATGTATCCATTGTATTCTATTACTACTACATTATAATTTCGAGATTGTATGGTGATAGATGAAATTTACAAAAACGATTATAGAAGTTAGATATGGCGGCAGATACCCAGAAACATTCTGGAGCAATATAAGAATAAGCGGTTTTTTGTTGAGAAGAACTAATAAAGCTATATCGTTCCCAAGAGATGTCGAGTATGTTTGGGTATTTTATATTCAGAAAGATATTTACATAGAAAACTTTTAAATAAATACCTAACAAACATTTAGAACATGCAAACGTACTAAGCAATTTGAAATTCTATTGTGTATTCAGACAAAAGTTGGTGCAGCGTTGAACAATTTTGTCGAGGAATCTGCAGGATTTGAGAGAATCGCAGTATCCTTTATGACGAGCAACAGTGATTTAATATTCATGTGTAGAAGTATAATTTTGTTTGAAAATACTTTGTCGTATGAAATTACCACGTAGATCCTCTAATCATAATTAAAATTGTCTTAATTTTTTACTACATAAGTTTGATAGAAGATATTATATTACAATTATCAATAGGTCAGGTGAAGTCTGTAGATTTTTGTTGTTATGTTATTTCTGTATGTATGTATACTGTTCACAATACATAAATATACAAGTATATATCGTCCATTACAGTCTTCTTAATTGACATTTTTATTATGTAATTGTTTTTTATTATTGATCATACAGCCAAAAACTGTAAATACAGTTACATTTAATTTAAATGTAATATTTTAAATACAAACAAGATATCAAATAAAAATATATTCAAAATTATAATAGTTACACTGTCACTTACCGTGAATTTCTTTCTCAATGTATCTATACGATTTTATCGTAGCATTTTATTTCTTTTTTGTTTTGTGAACACGTGAACTCTTGAAATTGTGATACTCGTATTACGGGTACATACATGTTTCTCCAATTATCCCCATTTATTCAGCATAGTAGAGTGTACTCCTCATGTGTCGTCTCTTCAAATATAGTACAGAAATTGGCCCAATGTACATATTAGTTATTTGTTACATAAGTGGTAACACTCCTTACATTGCATTCTAAGATTAATAAGCATGGTTTTTAACTAATAACGGTAAGATCATAAAATTCTCCTTCTAAGCCGGCGATATATTGGCGATTTTTCTGGTGTTGACAATGTCCATAGGCAACGGTGAGTGCTTTCCATCAGGCAGCTCGTTTGCTTTATCGCTAGGCTCAAATTAAAAAAAATCCTAATTTATGTATGTAAATTTTATGAGCCATCAACATGAGATCTATAGGAACTATCGAGCAAATACTAAGAGCTTATTTCTTTGCTAGTCAACCTTATGATTATAATCAAATATCAATACTGATCATCATTTCATGAAAAGCAAATACGTCCCATACTATTTACATTCGCAACAACTTAGTATAGCGTTACCACACCGTCTAAACAATTTACTCACTGAGAGGTCAAATGTCAGGGTTAATTGAGATATTGAAAAAGCCATTCAAATGTAATAATAGCTAATACAAATATATATTTTACATACGGTTCATTTTACAATGTACCATGTACTCACTGTTAACAATTTTTGAGAAAAAATATTTTCGCTGTGACCACGAGCCATACGGTACAGCCATTATGGTTCGAAATATCAGCAATTAATATCAAGATAATACTAGTTTCAAATCCGGTGTTACTTGCGGTTCGTAATAAATAACTATTAAAAAAAAACGGCCTTCTTATCAACTGAAAATGCATATTTTCAAGAATAAATATTTGATGCCTTTTAGTCCGTTTTGAGGACGAATTCCTTGTCTAAGATAATTAAATCTAAAAAAAGTGTTGCAAATGATATCTACGTATAGTAACGTAATAATATGTGCGTCATATTATGTAAATAACTGAGATTCAAATATATTTTTAAAGTTAATTTGAAAATTTCTTCTAACATAATTAATTATTTTTAAATTACACTGCCGTTTTAATTTTATGTTTTTATATTTATTCCAATATGGAAATTGAATATATTTTAGGTAGAGTAATAAATCCTTCCCATTATGTGACGAAAGTAATACTTGAGGCCGAAAGCCAAAAGCCGTACAATGCTCTTCGAGTCCAGTATAATAATGGTTTCAGGATGTTGATGGGGTTACCTCGGTACTGTAGTGCATCAGGGATGTTTGCAGAAGCGCGTGTTATTTTTTTTATACTTTAATACGTAAGCGCTGTAGCTCCCTGATGCAACGTGTCTGGGAGAGCTCCAACAGCATCCTGACCATGATCAAGTGACGAGTTGAC
>DWON01005284.1:0-15109 GCA_018251015.1 Phocides pigmalion okeechobee | reverse complement strand
TCCTTTCGTTTCCCCGCTTTACTTGTCATTGGCAGAGCGTATATACGCCATTGCCATTAAAGAAAGAAAAAAAAAAACTGTAGTTAGACTATAGAGAACCAAACCGAGTGACCATGACCGACGCCATTTTGAGTTTTACTTGTATTGTGCTTGTGTGAAATACCTATTTTTGTTGTTTGACTCTATAAACTCAAAGGATAATACGTTTATAGGTTAAATATGGGTGAAGATAAAGGTAAAGTTATTGCTTATATTTTTGTATATCATACTACTCGTATTAATTATTTCATTATGTGTTTCGTTAATTATTTGTGTGTCACAGATCGCCGACGTAGATCACGTTCTAGAGAAAGACGTCGCTCACGATCCCGTTCAAGGGAGCGGAGGGAAAAAAGAAGAAGCAAGTCGAGAGAAGGCGATAAACGCTCCCGTAGGCGCAAGCCTTCCCTTTACTGGGATGTACCTCCACCGGGTTTCGAGCACATCACTCCGCTGCAATACAAAGCTATGCAAGCGGCCGGGCAGATACCGGCGAACATTGTTGCGGACACGCCTCAAGCTGCCGTACCGGTAGTGGGCTCCACCATTACGAGACAGGCACGACGTCTGTACGTAGGAAACATACCATTCGGGGTGACAGAAGAAGAAACTATGGAATTCTTTAACCAGCAAATGCACTTGTCCGGTTTGGCACAAGCGGCTGGAAACCCAGTGCTGGCGTGTCAAATTAATTTGGACAAGAACTTTGCATTCTTGGAATTCAGATCTATAGATGAAACCACTCAGGCGATGGCGTTCGATGGCATCAATTTCAAGGGGCAAAGTTTGAAGATTCGTAGACCTCATGATTACCAACCAATGCCTGGCACTGAAAATCCAGCTATTAATGTGCCTGGTAAGTATTAAAGACATTTTAAATATCCAATGAAATAATCACATTTGAACACACCTAATTGGCTAAAGTAAATCCAATTATGGAAGACTTGTGACTATTAGTGGGTTCATAGATAATATTGTATATAGGGCTGTTTCCATTGTATATATGTAATGAGACCAGGTCATTAGTAAGACTAGACTGCTCGTTAGGAGTTTCTATCTGATTAGCTACAGCTATTTATTTCTGTGCGTTTGTCTTTTGTACATTGATAATAATGAAAAATGTGTTGCATTACTATTTCTAAATAAAACTGCTTTTAAAATAATGGGAAATTCTAAAATTAGAAATTGTTGAATAACATGGCCATTTACAATGAATTACTAAGTTTTATGTTAATCACATAGGAGTTACTACAATACTGTATTGTGTGTTTACATTCTGTTTCATAACTTGTACACATCTCTAAACAGTACAGTAGTATGTAGATATGGAATTTTAGACTATAAATCCTTTTTTTGTAAGAAAAAAGGAATAAGCATATAGGCAACTGGCTGTTAAGTGATCACTGCAGTGCATAAACATCCACATACAGCCTCAAACAAGTTTCAAATTTTTACTCATGTTTTTCATAATGTATGTTGTATGTTTTCACAAGAAAGAGATGGTTTTCTAGATTTAAAGGGTAGCTACAATTTATCACTACTACACTTATTTCTCCGTCATAGCTACAGTGTAGAACTCTTGTTCTAGGGTTCTATACAATACATTTACTAATTGAAGCTTCAAAGTTCTCAGGAATAGGTTTTTTTTTATAGCGAAACAGTAAAAAACGGGCATGCAGGCCACCTGGTGTTAAGCAGTCACTGCAGCCCATGGACAACCACATCCAATCTCAAATAGAACAGGAGTTCTATTTAAGATGGTCACCTCCAATACTGTGTATCCGGCAACCACACCTCCCCAACCGAAACACAATAGATGAAGAACATGTTGCTTTATAGCAGGTTATGAGGGTGGCGGTGGTCAAATATATTACTTTGACAAGTAATAAAATTCTGGTACAACTGTTGTTCTTTATTGAGTGCTGTTGTAGATGTTCATAGACAAAGATGACCATTTAAGTTGGTATACTTATATCTTAATCATTATAATTATAATTTTTCAGCTGGTGTGATAAGCACTGTAGTTCCAGATTCTCCACACAAAATATTTATCGGAGGTCTACCCAATTATTTGAATGAAGATCAAGTAAGTCATTTAATAATTTCCTATTCTTAGTTTTGTATAGAATATAAACATTAATATCTAATAATCACATAGAGAATTTGTATATTGAGTTGCACCAATGGCATAATAATTTGTCATTTGTTATGGGAAAAATTTAGCAAACAACCATAGATTTTTTTAAAGAAGAATAAGTATTAAAATATTTTTTTGGATGTCCTAAATGCTGGACTAAAACATCACGATGGATGGGTATATTTGCCTGTCCTAAAAGGTAATTAGTATCATATATAAGCATTAGCCGCTTTCCGCATGATGGTAAAATAGCAGTACAAATATTAACACATGTAATATTTTTAGCTGGTGATGTATTACATATTTGTTGATCACTGCATTATTCCGCAACAAGTATGTATAGATATTTACAGTACGATTCCACTTTCATTAATTGAGCAACACAAAAAAATAGTAAAAAGTATAATTATGTTATGCCTTAAAGTAAGTCTGAGTTTTTATCATCAAGTGGAAGGTGGCTAGACTCACTATAATTGTCAATACATTATTGTCCCTATATTGATTCTTGATGCTATATTAAGACAATATATTATATTGCTTGCATATATATCCCTTTAAACTGGCAAGAATATATAGGGTTTTTGGTTTTAACATTTAGCTACTATGCATCTATAACGTTCTAGCTTTGTAGTTAACATCAGTTTTTATAATTCTACCAAAAGCCCTTTATGTTAATTTTAGATATTTAAGAAGTCTTGAATGTATTTGGTTATGTATATATGCAATTATACTTTCCAGGTCACTATCAAGTCTTCACACTTTCACACACCTTTGGTGATTGTCCAACAATATTTAAACAACTTCCATACAAAGTGTATGATAATATAAAAAATTCAAGTTAAACAAAATTTTCTATGTGAATACTAACGAGAGAATCTCACATAAACAATAGACTATTAATATAGTCTTCTCTAATAGAGCCTTTAGATTTAAATATTTACAAATAGGAAAGTTTGAGGACGAAAGGACATATAGGAAGTTCCCATTAGGTTAGGCCGCGATCATTTCAGGGCGAGTTTCAACAGTTGACAGGGCTACGGTGGTGTCAGCAGTGAGCGGCTATATGTTTTGAACCATTTCAGGTATTTCAGGTACCCCCATTTTTCAGGGATGAGTGTGTTCGATACGCACTCAGAAACTTTATAAAACAATTCACTTATATAGTTTGCTTTCTGCCCCTCCCTAGCTTAGATTTGGCACAATTGCGGCCCGCGTGTCACTGTTGTCTCTCATTCTCACCCATACGTCTTGTACTTGAACGAGACGCCGGCACTTCAAGGCAAGTCTCCTCTATTCATATCTGATTCTAACGCGCGGCTAGACACAGGTCAGATTACATTAATTCATATGTTTGCTGCAAATTACTAAGCAAATAATGATGGGAACCAAACAAGTTGACGTTAAAATTACTTAAAACAAGTAATACAAATATATATTATGTATAATTATTTGTTGTATCAAATGTAATGTATACTGTGACTTACTATATACTATGATATAGGTGAAAGAACTGCTAATGTCCTTTGGGCAGCTGCGAGCTTTCAATTTGGTTAAGGACTCATCGACAGGCCTCAGCAAGGGATATGCATTTGCAGAATATGTGGATATATCAATGACTGATCAGGTATGATTTAAAATTTATTTAACTTCATTTTAATCACTTTATTATACATAAAATAATGTAATTTACTATATTCTCAGAATTTGTATCAGTAGGTTGAAACATTAATACTCTTAAAGCAGACCGCTAGTTAAGTTACGTTTGTCAAAATTTTCAAATTTTTATGTTACAGGCAATTGCAGGTTTAAATGGCATGCAATTGGGAGACAAAAAGCTGATTGTACAGCGAGCGAGCATTGGAGCTAAGAATTCCACATTAGGTATGTTGAGACACATTGCCTACTTGCCTGCATACTTTCAATTTAATTGACCTATGAAAATTAATATTGATTAGTGTTTCTTACTTCCATTCAGGTGACAAATGAGTCTATTTAAACCGATAATATGTAATTCTATACAAAAGGAATAATTTTATCATTAATTCTCATAGTTAAATTAATGTTAAATGTTATATTTAAAGTATCACAAAAAATTTAAGGTTCCTGTTCGATAGTGTTTATCTGTGATTTCATTGTGTATTAATAACTTCAAAGAGATGTATGATCTATCAATCTATATATCCATTATAGAATGTCCATGATAGGGAATAATGTCTAAAATGTAAATAGAAAGGTGGGAGAACTATAGGTGGTAGAACCGGGGTAGTCCCACTGCCGCCCTTATAATCCGCCGTAAAGCATTACTTGTGTTTCTTGTTGGAAAGGCGAAGAGCTTAGTCGTCAGAAGTAGCAATGCATCTATGTACAAGCTCAGATAGGATTTCGGTGGTGTTTGTGCTTGTATGTGGATATTTATGGGCTGCGACTACTTAACATCAAGTAGTTTGCATTCTCGTTTGCTACTCTTTTCACATAAAAAAAAATCGGGAAATCAAATACAGAGGATAAATAAAGACAATAGATTCATGGACTTGATTTCACAGAACACATGTGGGACAATCCTTTATCAGACGACTCTGATGCTTGGTGACTCCCTCACCTTTCGTAGTTATTTCTAGACAGTTTCATTGGATCCCTGTAATGCTCATCTGAACTATGAAATGTATTGAAGATCTTGTATATTAAAACGTATGTTTGCATACAGCGATGACGGGCGCGGCCCCTGTGACTCTGCAGGTGGCAGGGCTGACGCTAGCAGGTGCAGGGCCTCCCACAGAGGTGCTGTGCCTGCTCAACATGGTCACACCGGACGAACTGCGCGACGAAGAGGAGTATGAGGACATCCTCGAGGATATCAAGTAATTTATATTTTATTTTATGAAAATAATTTCAGTTCACCTGATAGCGTTCACTTTAACTAACTCCATGTTGGATTAGGAGTCCTACTTGAACTATATAATAAATGCATTCCTGCTCTTGAAAACGAATGATATCCTCATATACAGATATTTGACAAAAGTGATTAAAACTGTAACCATTGCTGTATTGGTTAGTAAGTAATATTTAAGGCCAATCATCACTATGAACAAAAAAATGCACTTGGTGTTTAGAGCCTTAATTTCACAGGGTTTTAAAGAGGATATTTAATTGGGATGTTACTGTTAATTTTATAATAAAATTTATTGCATTTGGATCAGGATACTAAACCAATATTCTTGTAAATGTGATTTCTACCAACCCTTGACCACTTATGATTCATTTCATTGTATATGCCTTCGATATCATTGTTAATTTTGAAACATTATTTCAGGGAAGAGTGTAACAAATACGGTTGTGTGCGCAGTATAGAAATTCCAAGACCAATTGAAGGAGTCGAAGTACCAGGCTGTGGAAAGGTATTTTTTATATCAGACATAAATATTCTTTATTACTGTATTTATTAATTATGTAGAAATCAAATTATATTTTGTGTCCATATGTATGTATAAACATAATAACTGTTTTGTTATTTTTTAACTTCGACTGCGGCGCGGATATATATGATTGAATCAGTATTGCAGGAGACGGCCCTAAACTGGAGCTTATTTAATTAGACTGAAGATACGCCGACAAACTGCAGAAATATATTTTTTAGTTTCTCTGTATCATCTACGAATATAGACATAATGTCCGCCTCCAGTCTTGTAGCACTGAAGAAAGCATTAATTATATTTTACAATTGTCTTTCCTAAGACTCTTCTTGGGTTTTTATATGATTTATTAATATCTAACATGAGTAATCTGTTATTCAGGTATTTGTGGAGTTCAACAGCATCGCAGACTGCCAGAAAGCTCAACAAACATTAACTGGGCGCAAGTTCAGTAACAGAGTTGTTGTCACATCCTATTTCGATCCTGATAAATATCACCGCAGGGAGTTCTAAATCAATGTAATTTTGCCTTATTCAACGATAAATTAAATTTTGTTATGTGACACATTCAATAACGGTAATTAAGTTGATCTATACGAAACATGAATAAACAATAATATGAACTTCTAATAAAAAAATCTTTTATTAAAACAATATCCTATTAAAAATATCTGGAAAACAAAATAAAAGATGAAAGACTATGAAAATAAATGTTTGATACGATATATGACATTGAAGACTTTTGGGCATGCTATATAAAATACTCAAATTCAAATATTTTATTTCTAATGTAGAATATATGTATATCTAAAAATATTTTTTAAAGACAGTACTTTTTGAAAGAAAACTCATTTTTATTTAAAAAATTGACGTTTTTAATAGAGATTAAATAACATCACTTTTTCAAACATTTTGTACCTTATTTTTCTTCGATATTTCATACCGTATCCCCCAAAAGAAAGAGGGTTGAAACTAGGCAAGCAGATTTTATATTTCATCTTTTTTAATTAGTTTAATTTTTATTATATAATAAATTATTATAAGTATTTTAGCGAACATAGTTTCAAAAAGTGCTAAGATATCGAAGACTTTTTACTCTACTCACTCAAAATACAAGATACAAAACTAAATGTTAAAAAAATATTTTGTCTTTTGTTCCTGCATTTGAGATACTTTTATCTAAAATATATTAATCTCTGTCAGTAAATACCTATATAAAACTTCTAATGTTACTTCATATATTTAGTTTCGAAGGTGTTGTCCTTTAGAAATTATGACATTTGTTTTGAAGCAAGAGGAGTTAAACGTTAATATTCATGCCTTTCTAAATATAAATATTACTCTTAAATATTTTTACAAGTATAATGTTAAATTAAATATTATTTTATACATCTTCATTTTGCATGGCAGGCTGATACGTATTTAAGGAACCGGTTTCAGATGATAGTACGATCTTCCTCATTACAACGTACAACACTCCACCGATTAGAAGCATCCCTATTCCGGCCAAAAGACTTATCGCCCATGCTGGTACTGCATTTCCGCCTGTAGGTCAAACAATTAAGTTTTAATATAGCATTGTAAAATAATAAAAATGTCATCAATCCTTATACCTCGAGTGCCTCCATAATCTGGTAAACACTGTACATTAAATTTCATTAAGGGAAAAAAAATTAAGTAAAACAAATATGAATTAACTTTCAGAAAGTTCTGCACGTAAATACATCTAGAAGAGAAAGTTGTAAAGTGCATCAAGTGCCAATTAGCTGTTAGTCAACAACCAGTTGTTGCCTTCATAAATCCAATAAAACTAGAAGATTAGAATGAGATGAGAGTAAAGGTTAGATCTTCCTATCCGAGCGAATTCGAACGTGGATGTCCAGTCCAGTCATTATTATATTGTACTCCTATTATTATATACTGTCCTACCTAGCCCAACTATTAAGTCATTAAGTGCCTTAAACCATGTACAACAATGTCTAGTTTATTTCATTCTGTTGAAAGTAATTCAAAAGGTGGTAAGTTGTTATATATCTACAGCAGTGTGACTAAAATTATGTACATATTCAAATATATATACTCACGATAATATGTACGTGTCATCACACGCCTTCCTCGTAAAATTTTTCGTCTAGCTTCTGTCTCTTGGGTCAATGTGGACAAAATAACTGAAAATGAAGTCTTTATTAAAAAATGAGATTTGTAGTTTTCATAAAAACACTCAATTACAAGTATTTATGTACGGTTAATAAAAAATTGATCAATTTGGAACAATGAATATGGTGAACAAAATCGAAACAACGCCGACAGCAAAATTTATTACAGACACTGTAATCAACAATAAAAATAATATTACTTACCTAAAACTACAGCTAGGTAAAACAAAATTGGCTTCCTTTGTGCCATTTTGTGCGATTTGAAAGATTTCAACACAATTTATAACTGAAAACGGCAGTCACGTCTTTATTCGTAACAAGTACGCAAAAGCATAGGTGTGTTTTTACATGGCACTCTTATCTTATGAAGTTAGGGTGATAAGATAGGGATTACTAATAGAGGGTACGTAAGTAGTACATGGTATGCTATGCATAGCCTTATCTTTAAATGAGGATATGATGAGTCAATGGTTTAGCGAGAAAACATTTTTTAATTATTTATTACTTTGATTGTAAATTTAATGATACATTAGATCTGTGAAATACATCTAATCACTTTTCATGTCCAATTGAACTGAAAGTTTATTGTTACGTCCATATTCATTATAAATAAGGCGATAACTGGCGCATGTGCTCAAAATGGCGCTATCATTGGCTTTCTAGGGACGATTTATAGACTCGTCTTTAGCATTCTCTAGTTTTCTTGCACTCATAGTTATTTTTATATGATATCCAAACTGTTAAAACATTTGGTTCATGATGACTAAGTTTTGAGAATTGCGTTAATTGCCTGGTGTAGGCATTATCTTATAATTTTTTAAACCTGCCTATGTGGAGTTGTTTTTGTTAGTTTCCTAAATTATTTTTCAGTTTATGAACGCATTTTATAATGAATAGTAAAATTCCAATAACGAATCTTGGTCGAGTGGTTACTGGACTGAGCATTATGCTTGATGATCTTAATAGCGCTGCATAGGCGAGTTAGTTTTAAGATCAAAAGGTCAGAAATAATAATATCTTATATATTTATGTGAAGCTTGACTCGGTGGCTGTTCTCGACAGTCCTCTCGAAGTCGCCTATGACTACTATACTTGAGTAAATCATCCAAATTTAATCTAACTTTGAATGAGAAGTCGCTCATAGAATCCAATTCGAAGCGAGTATGGTTGGTCATTTGCTAAGTAAGGTCATTTGATAAGTCACACTAAAAGACTAAGAATCATGTCTAACATTGGACTTAAAGTTGATTGATATTCCTGATCAAAATGCAATAAAAAATGAAAGAAGTTTATATAAATACATATTTATTAAATATCTACTTAGTGTAATTACTAATACGACTTGTATTTTTCTATTCTTTGAAAATATTTTTAATGTTGACTTCCGCTAATACTTGGGAGGTGGCGGTTTCGGTTGACGCTGGGGGACCCTTCGGAACAATATTTTGTGCTGTCTCTTGTGATCGTTCGCTGCTGATAATTGTTGCAGATTTTTCGATAAGCTCATTTTCTGGAACTCCTTCACTTTTTAATTTCTCGTACTGTTGTAGAAGTTTCTTCATTTGAGTTTCTCCAGACTGGTTCTGCATGTTTATAGTAGCAAATCCATGTCCGCTAGCATGAAATTTTCTGCAAGTTAATAAGACAATGTTATTCGGTACGATGTGTTGCTAAATTTTAGAATTTACGTGTAAAATAATTTCATACAATATTGACTTACGCTCTTATTACATCTTCTTTGTAGAGAATTGGTCTGATCGTCGTGTTTTCTACCTTTGGTCTAGCGAATTTAGGTTCCGTGATCGGCGGAAAAGCTTTATACACATCAAACCATAACGGTCTATCATCTACTTTTATGGCTCCACGTTTTAGAAGACCTTCAGCTCTACAAAAGAAAATAACAAAATATTTATGTATTCCGAACATATGTAACGTGATCTATAGGGGCAGGATTAAAAGAGTACCTACACAATAACGATACGAAATATGTTATGTTTGTTATCTTCCTTGCGACCACAAAATAAACTCAAACTCAACTCAACGAAACTCCAGGGTACTCCCAAAAGAATGCAAAAGCGTTTGTACAGCTTCAATTAAATCCTTTTTTATAAGTATTGAACAATTGAATTCTATCGAACGCGGCAGCACAAGCAGGTCGGTCATACTACCATCTTCCTATTAACTTTAACTGAGGCGTACAACGTACTGCACGCACGTACAATTCTGTATGGATTATGGACTGAAAAAAGTATTGTGTTTACATCGACGCTAAAAGACTGGGGGCGGACAGATTTGTACGTACAGGAGTTTACAATCCGAAAGCACAATACATAGTAGTGTAGTACGCTGCAGGGAAAGTGTTAATTATGAAAATTTGCACATTTCAATCGCCAATATATAAATAGAATATAGAAATATTTAAAAACTGTTTACATTGGTACATACTGCATTCACCATCTTATAGTTCACAAATAATAAATATATCCATTATAAAAAAAAACTTAATGACAATCACAATAAAAATCCTTTTAATGTTTATAAAAATGTTTATTGCTTGCTTATATTGTATTGAATAATCACTGCCAATAACTCAAATTGTTGCATTGTTACAAATTCTTATTACTTAATATAGCCATTAAACAAATGTAGAATTAGAAATCATTTTGCATTGCTTGAAAAATGGTTCTCCGTAAGGTTTCCCAACCACTTCGTTTTGTTTCTGATATGAGTTTTTGTTGTAACTTTTTTATGTCGTCTTCCAACTCACTGCCAAGTCTGTCCGTTTCAGCTTTATGGTCAGATTCCATTTCCTGGCACCTAATAATATACACATAATTCAATACAAACACATGGCCATTTATTGCAACTTCATGTGATTGGTAGGATTATTATATTGATAGAATAAATTTTTCAATATTTATAAAAGATGTAACTGATTACACATTTGTATCATGATCTCAGATTTCAATTTTAAGCTAAGAAAATAAAAATCACATCATCAAATGATGCAATGGTCTATGTGTTCCTATTAAATCTCATCTGTATTATGATACTATGTATGATGTTTATGATGATAATCACATAGAGCATTATACATCTTTTGATACTTGTGATGAGTTTTAGAGAAGTATCAAATGGTATTAATGTAACAAAATTACTCTTTTTGAAAAGAAGCATGAATTTCTTTGAGAGCTTTAAGTTTTTGTTTGTGGGCAGAGGTTGCTTGTTGAATGCACTTCATAAATGCTCCAGTGAGATGCTCTAGTTTTTGCTCATTGTCTTTTAAAGCAGTATGATCAGCTTCCAAACTGCTCAGTACTTCTGACAGACTCTTAAGCAAATTGTCATTGGTCCGTTTTCTGGAAAAGTAATCGATTGATTGACTAAGACTATAATCATAGTTAAATTGCATTTTCACAATAAAATTTAAGGCAATAAAGTAACAAACTATAAAATTTTATTGTAGTTTTTAATCATATAGTACATTATAAGTATTTATGTGAGCATAAATATTTGATCAAAGATTATCAAAATGTACTAACCTTGATTCCAGCTGGCCTCTCATGACTTCAAACAACTTCTGTCTTGAATCTCTACAAACCTCAAAATTACCATCATTTTTTTTGTTTTTACCACTTGTTGGATTTTGTCCAATTATGGATGAAATTCCTTCAACAGAATCTGTTCTATGGCGCTTTTGTGTTTTTTTAGTTTTTGGGGAACCCTTCAAAAATTGCGATTCATTCAAAAAATCGCCAATATCATCAGACACAAATTTAGATTTAACAGATTTTTTAATTATCGACATTTCGAACAAATTGTATTGTAATTAATACAAATAGGGATAAATACTTATAAGAAAACAGTACTCTAGAATTGTATTTGTCCAATATTTTAAATGACCTGTAGTATCACTGATTCCCGCTATTTTTTACCGCCAAAATAAATAAGTTCTAATTCGGTTTTTAAATTTCATTTTTTTTAAACAAAACAAACCTACCTTGTAAATATTGTGCCGATTCTTTCCAACCTGCTTGTTGCCATTATTTCAGACTTCTTTAAAAATAAATGTTATACGATTCCTTTATTGGGAGTATTATGTTTAAAATGTTTCATATATGAATATAATTCAGATAGGTTATGCTTTAGAATTAGGAATTCAATATTTTCAAGTTTCAAATTTGGTTGACTTTGACAGTTTGGCAAATATTGACAGCTATTTTTAGCCATAGACAATTGTAGACATGAACCAGTTCATTATTGAATAAAAGTTAAATCCATGAATCGTAGTAAAACGGTAGAGAAAAAGAAATAAGTCAAATATCATTGAACAAATCATCATGTCAAGTCACATTTTTTAATCATCGATATATCTATTAATATATTAAGTATCGAATTAAGGAAGTATCATACTCGTACTCATCACAATTACAATATTGTAACACTATCACGTCAGTCAGGCAAGTGTAATTGTTGTGTTGTATACGTATTGTATGAATGAACATTGTAAAGTGAAAGTTTTAAATTATAATTATAATGTTGATTTAATATTGAAATAAATGGATTCAGATGCTTGCCAACAACGGATTATATCAACAGTGTTAATAAAATATATAAAATAATGGTATGTGTTCAGAAATATTATTTAATTATATTTGAATATTATGATTTTTTTTACCGATTACCTATTTTAAAGAATAATATTATTTTATACTAATAAGCATGTCTATAGATGTATTTGTTTAATAACTGTGTTTTAGGTTGTTACATTTTCTATGTCAATCTAATAAAAATAAAACTTTCAGGATCACCAAGAAGGTACAAACGGAGATTTAAGGAAGAGAAAAGTTACCTTTGATGAGATAAAAAATAACATAAAAAATGGAGATGAGACAAAAACTGCTACCACATCAGTGTCTAACTCAAAAATCATAAGTTTAATATTTGTGTCATTATTACTAGACCTTCTAGCTTTTACAATGATACTGCCACTTTTGCCGTCACTAATGGATTATTATAACAGGGAAGAGGGAAATAAAAATACTCTTTATTCTTCATTATTGCATGCCGTGGAGAACTTTCAGAAGTTGACTGGAGCCCCTGATAAATTTGCTTCAGTGTTATTTGGTGGAGCACTGGGTTCTATGTACAGTTTTTTACAATTTCTCACCAGCCCTATAGTTGGCAGCCTTTCTGATGCATATGGAAGAAAACCTATGCTTCTAATTTGTTTGGTATGTGGAGATATTTATTTATATTAGACTAATTAGTTTTAATACTATTGATTTTTAATAATTTTACTTTGTAAGTAAAACTATTATATGACATGCTTATAATCATGCTCTGGTCATGTATAGTCGAGGGTCCTTTTAAAGAGTAAAAATAATCTGATCTGGCTTCAGATACATGTGCATTTAAATGTTTAATTTTTAGTTAAATTGACCATAAAATATTCCTTCCTTTAAACCACAACAAACAAACAAACATGAAAATAATAAATTAAAAAAATATTTTTTTATAATGAAGTAATATATTATTTTTGTCTCCAAAGTACCTATTTTTATCTTATGAGAGTAGCCCAGTTTTAAGATATTATTGACTATCTTAGATAAATTGATATGAAGAAGTACCCTGAGATCATATCAGATAAGCTTAGATGAGTGGGCCTTAGACCTCGTTCTACATTGACATTTATAATAGGATATTTTTATTGGATCTCAAATATATTCCACATACTATTGTGAAACAGTGATTAAAAAATTGCTATTATTATCATTTGCATAACTACTATAGTGGAAATCAGGCTAAAGGATGTTAGTATTTTCTTAAGGAATAGAAATTAATTTAACCTTGTCTGTATACCTGTTATAAGTACGTAAACAACTTATTCATTTAGTATTGTGGATGTTGCTATTTATATATTGATTAATATATTTATTATAATTGCTGACGGTCTGACAGGTAGATAAGTATATACATATTGAAGCATGTTGAATTTTATAATTTTCATTTAAATTCATTTTATCATAATAGTTATCCAATCATTACTGAAGAGCTGAATAAACTCGCCTATAATGTTAAAAGCGATAAGTTTTTGTGACACATTGTAGTCACTTGTTATACCATCTTGGTCAAATACAGATTCGTAGACTTTACACACTTTTAATATCTTTTAACACTGCGGTGCGGATATATATGGTCGGGTCAGTATTGCGAGCGGCGGTCCTAATCTGGAGCTTATTTGATTAGATTGAAAATACGCCGACAAATTACTGAAATATTATATTTTTTAGCATCTGTGTATCTACGAATACACAGACGTAATTTCCGATTCCAATCTTATAACGCTGACGTAAAAACAATTTGTATTTTCGGTGCGACACAGGTGTGTAGGAGCACAAGCGCGTCGCGCCCAGAATTACACGGCAGTTTTGTAACGGCAGGGAAAGTGTTAAAAAACTCTCATACATGTAGGTTTCCTTACAATGTTCTTCTGTTAACACAACTAATAATGATTTTTTAATACAGACATTACTGAAAAATTAGGATTTTTCCGTATATTTGGGAGAACTATAGTTTGACCGGGTTGGTATACTGGTCTATGGGCTGCGACTGCCTAACATCAGGTGGTTTGCATGCTCGTTTGCTACTCTTCTCACACTTCTACTTTATACTATTTATTGACTAAAGAAATCTTATTAATGTCGGTGAAAACTAAATATTAAATAGATATATAGTACAATAAGTACTTTTTGTGATCTGCTTTCCGTTACCTAATTGCCCAAATACAGACACATTTAACTTGACAAAATATACAAAATCTTTGGTAGTTTATTTAAAGAATATTTTTCCAATTACATATTACTATACTGTATATAGCGGGGTCTAAGTTTATATTTTGCGAGCAAACCCAAAGGGTAAAGTTAGTATTTAGATACACGTGATAGCATATAAGCATAGTAATACCAGAAATTTCACGGCCGTATATCCAATGAATGGTACAACAAATTTTAATACAGCCCTCGCAGTAGAGGTGGTTGCGGTAAACCCCACTGGTCCTGACAGACGATTTTGTCGAAAATAATCTACTCTATGATATAAGTATCTGTATTATTCGAAAAACAAAGATTTAAAACTGTTGCCTATGTAATAGTTGAGTACAAGGGCGGATTAGAAACAATATCCTTCCTTCGTATAATTATCTTTTTTAGTTTTCATGGTTTCACGCAATTGCAGTATTAAAAATATAAAAATATTTGAATTACAACTACAATTCTAGTATATAAGTAGTGTAGCGGGGGTGCGTACGGAGCGCGTGACCTTACTGTTTTCGAAAATTCGACTCACTAACTGACATAAACTATTTC
>DWON01005283.1:0-15110 GCA_018251015.1 Phocides pigmalion okeechobee | reverse complement strand
CCGGGTCAAGTGTCCCTGCGCTCTCGTGCTACAACTATACGAGGACACACCGTGACAAACCTTCCAGAAAAATTATGAACACAATTGAAAGACTGTAACTAACAAATTTATTTCCTAGTTCTGTGGCAGACGTGGACACAATTGGATAGTCTTTAACATTGAACATTTTTTATGTGTGAAAAGTAGCAAACGAGCATGCAAACCATCTGATGGGAAATAATCGCAACCTCTAGGCATCCACGTCCAACCACAAACACGACCAAAATCCTATCTGAGCTCGAATGTAGTAGTAGCTCGAGCGTTGCTACACCTGAAGCCTAAGATAGTTGCCTCGCTTTAAAGTATATCCGGTAACTGCACCTCTCCAACCGAAACACAAGTAATGCTTTACAGCGGATTATGAGGGCGGAGCTGGTACCTGGTCGAACAATAGTTCTCCCACCTTTATTGTGAACAACTGATGTCTATGTTGTTCAGAGCTGATTAAGCTCTAAGTCAACTCGATGTATAATAAAAAAAAGCCTAACTGTAGTCAATCATTAATGTGTCTTATGTTTACTTTATAATGACTTTCACATTTCAAAATTATTTTACGTACACAAGCCTAGATAAGGTTGAGATAAATTGAGCGCGGTTTGGTATTTATATATGTCATATTTAAAATATCTTTCATTTATTAGATATATCAAAATAATTTGATTTTATAGTAATTATTAACGAGTCCATTGTCAATATGTGAAGCAATATTATGCAATATAAATAAATCATTTGCAAGAAACATTTCCGACGATATAATTACTTCACAATGCCCTGACGGAATATCCGTAGCATTGTGTTATACCCATGTTCACGTCACTGTCATCGCCTATATTTATGAACGCCTGAAAGCCCTTCGTGTCACTTTTCTTTTCCCTGTTTGCTCTCGCGTGATGACGTGACGTCACTTACGTGACGGCTCGGGAATAGTTCCATTGGATTTTCTCACCTCCCAGCTTATTCGCTCTCGTTACTCTTACGTTGACTTTCATGACGATAATAGGTGCGTGCTGTATTAACTTTCCTTGATGTTTTCCTCTTTTTGCAGTATTGTGTTGTGGACTTCTTTAGCTTAACTTTATTTTTTTATTTTTTCAGTTAAAAAATTACATTAGTACACTGGAGTATTAAATACCCATGCATTCTATTTCACAAGCACTGCTCTAAACTATAAAGCAAAACTTACATCTAAAGTCGTTGTCTTTACACTTTATACTGCAAAAGTAAATAGCCAATTAAGAAGGTAGGCATGGCGGTGATGATACCTAATCGTGGTTCATGATTCTCTAATACCAATTACACAAATTCTAAAATTAATGGAGGTATAAACGGAATGAAATATGGTCTTATTTTGAGGGCAAGCAATTAAGTGCACTTCTAAAATGCAAACCGAAGCGGCGTTATGCTAACGGCCTAATTAAACAACATAATTGCTATCTTTGCTTCATCCTCTATTCGCCGTGCCGTTTGCGGTAATGAAGGATTGGCAAATTTGACACTAACTACGAACGATTACACGGTAGATGTTAATATTTTAATAAACATGAATGTGTTAGCACCAAGAAGTTCAAGTAACTACACCCTAAAATAACGGTAAATATATTTATATATATAAATACGATCAAAGTTATTAACACTTTTAGAGCTATATTGTCGTATGATAAAAATAGTATGTATACATTATATTTCAATAATGGAGTCAAAGAAACTTCAGGTCAAGAAAAGGCCGGTGACAAAAAAAATTGTTCAGCAGAAACTGTCACACACACATAATCACAGCAACTATCATATACATAATATAGTTGGAACGTTGTCCCTCGACAACGAGGCACAAAATTCCTGTGAACACTCCCTATTCTAAATCCGATAGAGTACGACTAATCTCTATATTGGTTTTATTCACTAACGCTTAGCAGCTCCCATCGATTAGTGTAGATGGATGCGTCGTCCATCCAATACGGCACAATCTGGAATAAATACACTGTATTGTATATTGCAAATAGACTGGACAGAAGCCGCTCGGGCTACTGGACATCTATTCATTAGCGAGCGCCAGGGGATCCTTTGACACGTCCGAGCGACTCCTTTCGTGTTCAGATTAATTCGCTCCGAGTACTGCTCTTTGAGCTTCTAAGTTTAAATATTTTAATACAACTCTCTGCTTACTACTTATACTCTCTCCGTGACTTTAATATAAAATTTATGAGTAACTCTTTTAAAATGAAAAATACGATTGCGCAAAGTTTGTGTATTTATTACACCGAAAGTTACGTAACATAACGTTTCTTCGTAATTAAAACGTATGTTATAATAAAAAAAACAAGCGCATTGTTCTGTTGATATCATGCCCCAAGTTTTTCGGAGAATCTCGTTATGAGTTATAGGCTGTGTAACTATGTATATCGGAGTAAGTCAACCCGACCATAAATGATTATTCCATATCTATGTATTTCCTGGAAATTCTCTGAAATGGTTTCCTAAGATACAGTGGTGTTATTGAGTTGTGCATTCATAATAAAGCCAATCAATTATACTGTCCATTTCCTCTGTAACCAGAAGACTATTGACTTCTAAGCTGAGAGATATAAGGAGGCGGTTGAAGCATCACTCGGCAAGAGAGCCTAATTGAGTCTGATCCCTCGGCTCGTCTAAGTTGTAACGTAGAAATTTAACTGTACTCGGAATTGCCAAGACTGATTGTAAATAGTTTAACTGTGCTTAAATGTACATAGTCATTTAAACATGTGACGTAGGTAATGACGATACATTAAATTTGATTTTCAAAAATGCATTATGTAAATTTAATCTTATGCTATGAATAACTGTGGTTAGTACTATCACATTTATTCAAATATATATTCAAAAACACGCCTGTAACCTACACAAATGGACATAGTCTAACGATATAACCAACAATCGAAATATCTTCAATTTGGTCAATTTACGTGAGACTATCGAAAACAACGCCATCTGTCATACGATTGGCGAAATTTCCGCAATTGCTTTAGTCCCATAGATCATCGCAAATGGCGCGATTGAAACGTATCGCAGAATTCGAGCGTGAGTGCACTCTAGTCTTAGTGGTCTTGACTCGCTCTCATTGGTCCGAAACAGAACGGTAGGCGAAAAACCGACGTAAGGAAAACTCTGGACTAGTAAAGTACATATATCATTTCTGTAAATTCAAATGAGATTTGATTTACATTTAAAAGATAATATTTTATTCCTAAATTTAAATGTGTGAATATTTTGTTTTTAATTTATGTATCGATACTTTTATTTACGCTCGAAACTGATATGATAATAATTCGACTTCGGATCATACTATATATACACCACCAATTCGCATTCGAGCAGCGATTTCATGTATCCCAGCCCAGTTTAGAGATATAAAAACAGACGGAGCCCTACCCTACCTATTACGGAGGATACCATTATGCAATCAAAGTTTATGAGAGCTTGTTTAACGCTATACACCCTGCTATTTTTATCGCTTCTGTAACAATTCGTTGTAGTGGTTTCGATTCAACAAGTCCTTTAAG
The DNA here is from genome assembly GCA_018251015.1 of Phocides pigmalion okeechobee. Classification (NCBI taxonomy): domain Eukaryota; kingdom Metazoa; phylum Arthropoda; class Insecta; order Lepidoptera; family Hesperiidae; genus Phocides; species Phocides pigmalion. The sequence continues at coordinate 11,532 of DWON01005283.1, read as the reverse complement.
ACTTCGTACATTTTTCTTACGAAGACCATGAATCGTAAATTTTCTTTATGACGATTTAAAGTGGTGGTCGCAATATTACAAGAACCGGACCGTGTGCAATTAAGGGGAAATAGAATTCATTTTTACATTTAAGGCGTTTAGAAGAAAACACAGGCTTTTTATAAAAATCTACGTAAGTTTATTATGATCATGATTGATAAAAGTGTTTGTATAAATAACGTCTTTTTTTTATTATGAAAGAGTAAGAAACCACCTACTTAATAAAATATCAACAAATGTTATCAAAAGAAAAAGCATGAATATTTGCACGTTTCGCCATATTTATCAATAATACATTAGAGAATCATAACAACACTGGAGTGTGGTTACGCATAACATCCGCTATAAGCTTACATGTCGAACAAATCCGGGCCGCTTAGATTATGCTTATTGTTATGGAGGCCGGGTATCCGCTGGCCCTTTATTTGTACTGTACCTACAGCTAACACTGCTTCTCAAAGGAACCTTATTACTTGTATATCAAAGAACCTTTTTCCAAGTTCTTAGTGTGAGTATGCCCCGCTGACCAATCCGCTCAAACATCAGCAGATTGTTTCCGCATGAATATTTCATTATTAATGCCCCTACCTGCTCCGTGTGCCTTGCAAATGAATGGCAGGCTTTTCGAAGGTTAACGCCTTGTTACTTCTGGCATCCTAGTATTTTTATAACAGTTTACGCGATGTTTAAATTTTGGTCTGGTTATGTGAGTTTTGTGATTTTTAATATGAGAAAAGCTTTATTTGCTTATTCTTTATGTGTAGCTTAAAATAATCGCAGCGTAATTAATACTCATATTATACGGCGTCAAGTTTGCCGGATATTATTTTTACCGAATTCGAATGTTGTGTTCACACAGCACACTTTACGTTGCCGTATCCTCCGATCCTGTAAACGGGACCTCGTTTGAACGCACTAACAGTAAAATAATTAAAATAAATCATAGCGAAATTATGTTTCATAAAAACGCTGTTGAATTTTAAAAATCACCTAATCCAGCTATCAATTCGCTAAAGTACATCGGCTTTTTGCGACATTCTGAAAAAACCGAATATATTTTGTGAGCATGCACGCATTGCAGTACTATTGCAATTTAACGGAATCCTACTTTTTTTTGACGGTCAGATGGGTTGTAATCCCCAACTCGAATGTCAAGATTTCGTTATTTGGCGGATCTTGAAATCGAATGCATGCTTGAATTAAAATATTTATGAAATAACCAAAAATAGCAGATTTAAAATATCGCTCACCAATATTTGCATACTATAAAACTTTGCAATAAATCAAAGGAAAAGTTTAGCTTAAAGCGATAAAATCGTTTAAGGACACGTTTGGGAGCTTACCTACTGCGCGTATCATGATTGATGGCTTTATAAGAGCTTAGATGTATCATGCATTATATACTGATGCGTCTATCATTTTCGATAATGTATTTTGGCTTCCATTTCAGTTTTCTCGTAAATCATTTGAGACTTACGAAATCACTTATTTATGGTCGGAGAAATAGTATTTTTCTCCGCCAGCAAATAATCGGTTTGGTCCTTGGAAGAGATTGTCCTTTCTCCAGTAAGTCTCGAATGTGGGTATTTGTGGGAAACAAGAAGTAATTTCGTAATGAAATCGCAGCTTGGACACTCGGTTCGAGTGGATTGCGAAATAAATAAGTACATTGGAAATCGACAAAGGACAGATATACTTATATGTACGTAGCTAGGTACGTAAACATTAATAGTTTCATTTATGAATTACTGGAATCGAACAAGCTACTGTGTTTTGATCCACCACATCAGAGACCCGGGTTCAAAACTAGCCTATGATGAGATAACGTACGATACTTGGCTTATGAATACTCGAGAGTTGGTTGTCATATAATTTTAATATACATATCCGTATCTTTAAAATTCTTGTATAATTGATGTAAGTTTTCGTCTCTTGGGACATCAAACTTGACGGCGCGTGACGACGTGAGCTCTGCACGTGCCACCTGCCATTTGTAGCGGAGTCACGGGTCGGAGCACCGAGCATCGTATAAGTGACGTTCTAATTGAGCCGTAAGATAATCGGCCGTGTTGAATTACCGTATGGTGTTTTGTTCTGTGGTAAAATCATATTGTTAATATGTATACTTATTTTTATAACATCAGATGGGTCACCGAATGCTTCGAGAAAACAATTTCGAAAATACGAGAAAACATTAACAGACACAAAAAGCATTAGTTTATTCTGTAGGTATTGTAATGTAGGTAAATGAAAAACCCTACATTATACTGTATATAAAAATATATACTTCTAGGCTGGGAATTGTAACCGAACACTCACACCGGCCTGGTTTCTACTATAGGAATCATTCGATTTGTTCGTTATTTTTTGGATTTAAGAACTTTGACATCCCTGACAGTGACAGGGTATTCAAGCTTGGAGTTATGAGGGCAATGTATGTATTTTTACTATGATTTATGATGGCTACGATTCCATTTAAGAAAATAGACCGTTAATAGTGAATATTATGCTAGATTTATCTGAGATGCTTCCTCGAGTTAAACTGACAGGATATACACATATTCGAATTACGATCAACTCTTGTTCCTTAAATCGAACGCGTCTGAAGTAAATATTTAGTCGGAGCGAATTTGTCGGCAAACGTTCCGGTCGACGGTGCATCCGATGCTAAATTTGGTGGGAAGTGAAATGCCTTGTGTGCGGTTTGTTTGTTGAGTCCAGCCGGCGCTCTGTTGTTCTACCGAACGGCTTGGAACACTCGTCGGACTGAGAACACAGCGTGAATTACACGCTCCGATAAGCTTGTCGAATATATTATTAGTGAGAGTCTCATAACAAGGATATCGACGTAATATGAATTATAAATATTGAAAAGCTACTCGTACTTAGAAACTATTCCATGAAGTTCAGATGTATTTTTTTACATTTCTACCGTCATGTTATATTATAAGTATGTATATACATAGTATTTATAAAATTAATTTATATGACATTATTTCAGACAATGACAATTATTACAAACTAATCAATAGGTTACTCGCAGAATTTTTATTTGGGAAGAATGCTTGGCGCGTTCAGCTTATTCTTTTCATTATTGTCTACGGTACATTCAGGTTAAAAAATAAATTACAAAAAATCTATTTGCACGGGTCAAAATGTCAACGACATGGCAGTGTAAATGATACCATTTGCGTCAACTCAGCGCGGATGGTTCGACGCGACCTTTTTCTGACAAGCTCATGCCTTGATTTAGCTTCGGTGATTTTCCGTTGGCAGAGACACCCTAAGAGCTCGTCACAATCTGATAGTATTGTTTTGTTGCTCCTGTACGTAGACGTGTGTACGTCTACGTACAGTTTACGTAAATCAATTTTCAAGATGTAATATTTACTTTAACACATTATATTAGCTGCTCAGAAGAGTCCACGATGAATGTAGTTTATGATTATCGTAGTGTATAGTAATAGTTTACTACTTTAAATATATATGAAGTAGTAGATAAAAGTACCAGAAAAATAAACGGAGTAATTGTTTGGAATAAAGAATAATCGCATCTCGTAACGAAAGCCGAAAAGTTTTCCTTAATTATACTTTTTTAGAAGCGAAACTGCGTGTAAGATTTTAATTGTTAAACGAATTTAGGGGTACAAAGTTTGAGCATGGGAAGAACAAGTTGCCAACAGTTGTGTCTGGTGGCGTCGTGCCGAAAAAAGGTCTGTTTCTACATCGCCCGCCCGCGGTACTCTCTAATGAAGTCATCATTCCTTTTCTCCTGCCATCAGGGAACGGCGGCAGTTTGTCGCCAGTAATTGCTTCGTTACGTTTTTCACTTGTTTGTTTTCGAATCCGCATTGTCTCTTTAATTGAGTCCCACACATTGTATAAACTGGACCCGGAATTAACTTCAATCTAATAATCCGTTCTTGGGATCCTTAGGGACCCTTTTACGAGTTTCGAACCATAGGGCCGATGTTTGAAATTAAAACAGCTTTTTATACGTGGAGTTTTTTTTATAGATTAGCTTAACGAAAAGGTCATGTCGCCAGAGGATATTTTTAAGACCAGGGGAGACGTCAATGCATTCAATCACAGTTTTAGAAGTTATATAAATCTCGAAGGTTTTTAAAATTCCATCGATATTTACGTTAAAAATCCAACTACTTTAAAAACCAGTTATGTTACGCCATCGACCACTCATTTAAACTTATGATAAACTCCAATTTAGTAATGATATCTAAATCGGTAAACATTGCCCACTATGAATTAATTGAAAACAATTAGCAATATATTTTTTCAGCACGTAAACCGTTATTGAAAACGTACAAATTAATTATACGAAAGTAATCTTCGTTTATAACACCTCAAATAATAATTAGTTGAAGGTAAACCTTAAGTACAAAACGGCTTTTCGAAATGAACGTAAATAAAATAGGTTAATTACGTAATTTCAGCTTTCTATTTATAACTAAGTCGGTTCGAATATATCCGTTTAATTCTATTTAGAACTTTTTTAATTTTTTATTTCTGTAATTGTTTATTCATCATCACCTTTTATCATCTTTTTACACATTTTGCAACAACATAATGGTCTCATGTATGTATAGTTAGTACCCGTAAATACAAAATTGACATGACTTTTTTATTTACAGACTACAAATGCATGTAATATATGTTTAAGGTAGTGTTTTTTTGGTCGTTGGGGTAATGTTTATGTTATCATTTAATTTCTACTTTATATTTCCTTTGATGAATGTAAAGTTTAAATACACGAGGAAATTGGTACATGTTTTCATGTATGTCAGATGGACAAAAATAAGCAATCTTTAAAGAATTATTAATATCGTTGTCTTTTAGCGGGTGGCGGGCGCGCGCAAACACGAGCAATAAATCAACGTACGTTGGATTGAGTGATGGATTGTTTTCTTTAAACTTTCCAAATTTCGCATTCAACACCTTGTTCATACACATGTTTTAAGTTATCCCTTTTTGCCGGTTAAGGTTTTTTATAATATTAACTTGAATTAGTGACTAGTAAACCATCATGGAGCCCGCCTGATCTTAACCGGTCACTGCACCGCGTAGACTTTTATAATCAGTTTCAAATGGGATTGAAGACGTAACTAAGATCAGCCGATTTGATTCTAAATACTTACTTGAAAGTTCTCGTGTAAGTGTATCTGACTTACCAAATCCTCTATACCAAATGATAGTAGTGCTTCACACTAATTCTGTCAGGTCAAAAAGGGTTTTACAAATCCTAAAAGGTATACGAAGAAATTGGTAAATCCAGATACACGAAGAGTTTGTATCCGCATTACTATAAAGGAAATCACCGGACAAAGATGGAAAAGCGATGTCCGGAAACCGTAACGCTACTGATTTGAAATCCTGTCCTATAGTTGTCGCCGCAGACTCGTACCGAGTCCGTAATCCCCTAATGGAAGAGGAGGGAGGCTAGCTTTAATACGACTGTAAAATTTAAGCGTAGTCTTTTTGCACCTGTTAGCCAATAGTCAATTTATTTTTCAGAGATAGTATCTTACGTAAATCTATAGTGAATTTATACGATGTATGTTGCTTATAAGATTTCTTTAACAAAAGCGAAGTAATATCAAAACGAGTATTGATTGAGTCAATTAATCGTTTTTTAATAATGATAAATCGATTTTTATCTTATATCAGTTAATCAAAAATTGGCTGCCTTTAGTTAGTCTTAAAGCTATGTTAGGGTTTAAGTTCTATGTTAGCTTTGATATAATCTCGGCTCGAGCCAAGCTCGGCTCGAATCATTCATTTTAAATGAATGAGTGGACAACAAAGTACGTCACCATTTCTCCACCTCACTACTCGACGAAGGTTGAGGTTCCAACCACATCAACTGGAATGGCAGTGGTCCTTCACGGGTCGGATTGCACGTTCATTTTTACCACATATATGGAAGATGTGGACCGAGTTTCCTCCGGAGATTCCCTGAACGCTACGCTTTAAGGGGGTCTTCAAAATAGGTGCAAAGAACTAAAGGCTCTATCAAGACTTGAGATGTATTGGCGATTCCTTTGGAGTTGCATACGTACATGGCGACGGTGACTGTTTTCTATCAGGCGCTCGTCTGCCTTTTCGTCAGTATAATTTGTAAAATATAAATAACAAGATTACATAAAAATAAACTAAGATATGTCGTTTTTCTTCGCAAAGATTCGTAGGCATTCTAGCAACCACATAAAATATCGTTGTATCAGGTCGGTCCGTCCGTAATCCCGTAATGGCGAAACGCGGTATCAGCACCCCTAACAATTGCGATGGAGCTTTATGTGCGATTCTTGAACTTTTATCTTTGCCCTGAATGTATACGATGTTTTGTCGTATATCAGTGATCAGTGACGTCAAAGATTTTAGCCACATTCCGACAAAATAAAAAAAGATTTCTTCTAATAAACTTATTTATGTGACTTGTCGACATTTACTTCTTACTGCTCTTGCATGTTCCCAAAGGAATATGAAAATACATTTGATTATGTAATGTGTACTTACGATTAAAGCTTTTTTAATTAAGAACGAAACGTTCCGTCCCGCCACCGCAGCATAGACTGACGCACTTACGACTGATCCTTGCGACTGATTCAAAATATCAGCAATTTAGAAGCATTAATACTGAATACTTGTTACATTGTAAAATTTCAAGTTTCAAGTTCAAGCTACGACATTGATATTAGTTTCAAAATCATACCTTTCTAATACTTTATAAGAAACAAATTCGCGTGCTATCCTGTTATGTAATCACTACAGCCTGCCTGCAAGTCATCTATAACAAACTTAGTTTGATCGTACTTTACGTTAAGTTTTCTACTTACTACCCATCATGTCGGATCTTGTTGTTAGGATTAAGAATATGTTGCATATCGTTATGAAATATTATCATCGTCATTTTTGAAGTCATAAATCTGTTACTGTAACCTGTTGAAATCATTACACCAGATTATGGTAGCGTTATTGGATACTCGTTATATAGGTATTACAGAATATATTATAGAAAGCAGAAAATAAGATTGACATTGGTAACAGTTTCTCTACTTGTGAATTCAAAATGCAGCACAAATATTTTCATCTTTTAATAACTTAGAAATTAAAACTTGGAATCTCAATGTTGCGTTTCGCTGGCATTTATTTTAATTAAAATACTTTATAATTTCAAAGAATGTTATGCGGATTTTTTAAACTAATTTTACTTCAATATTACCGTCTATTCTTGGCAATCCCGTAATGGATTCCCGAGCCAGTCGACACTAATTTACGTTGTATGTGAATCGACTGCTTTTTATCCTATTACGCAAAACCATTCGACGTTTTCCATTATTGTAAAGGAATCGTAACGTTTTGTAGTTTCTTGTTAAGGAGTAAGTCTTATACTTCGATTTGAGTGAGTTTGCAATTGTAAGATCAGCTATTTATATTGACATTGTTTATTCGTGCATTGATCTTATACTGTCTATATGAAAAAAGGGCTTGTCTTATATAAATTATAAGTTCTAATGTTTATGAGGATGATACAATTTATGTGGCATATATGAGGTATATTTCGTATATGCGTGTGTGTATTTGTGTGTGTGCGATTGTATATATAGACATACGTAAACACGTAAGTAGGTTGTCAAAAGTAAGAAAAACGTTTTCGTTGAGCCAGAGCAAAGTGAGTTACCCAAATTTCTTCGGCAAGTGACACAAAAATATATGAGCAAACTTTATTTATATTCCGCCGCGTCTTTTAAATTTAGATGTCTCGCAGCTCAATGAACCAAGGAAAATTTCTCTCACGGCGTCAACTTTTTTTTCAGGAGATTGGAAAAGTTTCGTCAATGACTGGAAGTTTAGGGGAGCGTTTATCTCGGTTCACCGTTACGCCGATAATATGAAATCATCCTACTATGAAATGAAAGCATTTTCAGTTGAAGTACCGAATCGTTAAACTCAGGTTAACGAAAATCTGAAGTGAGTCGTTATGACGTCAAAATTGTGACAAGGGAAAGCGAACAATATGGATCGCGAGCAGCATCTCAATTTTAAAGACGAAGAAAACTTTAGAAATAAAATAAATGGAGTTAGTCCTTTGCATGGCGAAGGAGCTATGATCACTTTACGCATTTAATTCTGAGGCACTCTAATTTCTAAGTGGCATATTCACCCCCTTGTCAACTTCTGAGCACAGTTTACAAATCCGCTCTATGTATGAGTGCTCTTCCAAATGCTGGCTTCTCAAGCCTTCGTATCTAAAAAAACTAAATCGAGCTATTTACTTGAATGAAATAACAAGCTTAAATTTCGTTAAGTTATAGCTTCTTTTTACTTATATTGTATTTTTTATTTGCATACGTTTTTGAGATAGTATAGTAAATGATCATTTTGATTTACATTTCAAATCACTTACAAACGTAAATTTTCGACGAATGATCTTTTCTTCAAACTTTCATTTCCTGTTTTCGCTGCATGCGGAAATATCTTCAATCTCCATTATAAAAACCAACGACAACTTGTAAATGGGAAATACTTTGTCGAGCGTAGTTACATCTGCCTAATTTCCTGATGAAAAATGAAATAAATTCTCGTTGAGCATTTTTTTTTGGACTTCACGAAGGAAACACGGCTCTTTTGCTGCGTTGTGACAAATTGAAATAACTGGCAAACGAGGCCAGTGTTTATTTGTTTTTGAAACGCTCTGCACATTTCTTGGGATGTAATTGAAACTGTGATATCAAGTTATTTTAGTAGCTGGGAAATAAAACTTCACTGCGCCCTCAAATAATACAAAACATAAAAAGATGTAAAAGATATGCAGTAAAAGTCCGAACTAAAAATATTCCTGCATTACCCTAATTTACTTTTGAGATTTATTCTTTATTTCATGTGTTTATGGACATTTTTATTATTTATATTTTTATAGTAATGAAACGTAGTCAACGTAGGTAAATATCTTCTTATTTCCATAAGAGACTAGTGCCCACAACGAAGGCATTACCACATGGTTGATGCTTATACGCGACCACCGTAAACTGTAAAGTTGAAACTATGCATAATATTATAACATGTATCGTAGGTTGTGTATGTAGACAATCTATTTGCGAATACGCTACCAAATTTACAGCGTCAAAATCAACTGTTGTGGTCAGATCAATACTCCTGTGATATACGATCGGCTTGACAGCGTTCGAACTGCTGCTCGGTGGATTTACGATGTGTCTAGTGTATTGCATGTGGCTACTCCGCAAATCCGTCCCTGTATCGACGCAATACCAGCTGACGTGTCGCCGGAATCTGTTTTCAACACAGACAATAACCAAAACGACTCATCATTTGAAACATACGGTTTCCTTTATATAGTCAGTATATTGGTGGCGGAACGTGTATGGTTTTTAACCAGGAAGGCGTCACTGTGATACAGTAATTGACTCGTTGAGGTATGCTATTGCTAGCATCGGTCTATTCTTGTGCTCCAGTGAGTGTGTAGCTAAAGATTCGCCTACGTGTGATGAACTTCTTAATCCTTAGAAGTAGTTACGGATTTTTGACTGACATTCAATAAAGATCATTTTCTGTATAGATGAGTGAGGATAACGGGCTATTAATCAGATTAGAACTTATTCAGCCTTAGTCATATGAAAAAATGCCACTTACTAGGAGTCCATTAAATTACTTCGTCGATGGATTCCAATTTGGTGGACGTGGTCGCCGGAAAAGCAAATAAAACAAGATTGTGGACACTACGCTCGCAATACTGGCGGTTTAAATAAGTGTATGTTTTGACACTCAAGTCTCAATTGAAAGCAACTTTGTACCACATAGAGAGTTATAGAATATTATTTCTCTGTCAACGAGTGCACTGGGCCTGGGGTATTGATTTTCTATTTTTTATAATGCCGTGGATAATTTAAATGCGTATTTTAGCCGACATTATATAAAATAGGATTATTTATAAAAGGTTCAATAAATAAACGAGAACTTCAAGCGAATTAGTCGATTTAGCCATTTTTGCTAATCTTCTAGAGATTTATGATTTAACATTTTTATGCAATACATATACGGTAAATTAGCATATCGTATATCGTATCGTGTGGTGATTAAACTGGACCATTTGAAATTATCTCGTACAACGTATCATGAGGCGTCGCATATTACACTATCAGATCTAGTGCAAATGAAATGTACAAAAATAGAAAATTTGTCTATTATGCGAAAGATTGAGTCTCCCATTTACGTGTTAGTTTTTAAAGGAACCTTATTCTGTATATAAATAATAGGCACTTTTGATACCCCTACACTATCACACTGATTATATTGAAAACCATTATCCCATATTCTCCCGAGTCAGATTAAAAAGATATATTGCCAATATCTACTAAAGCTTAGGGCTTTTTCCTGGCATTTTTACGTTATAGTATGAGCAGAGTTGTTGCAGCTGGGCTCGCTTTTCGCAAATACATCACAATATCGACGGTGTCGCCAGTGGCTGTCTCCTCAGAAATTGTCTCCTGTCCCGTGGACGCGGCCGAGGGACGAATAAACAAGGTGCATCTGACTTAGCCACTTCGCATCCAATATGGCAAACATAAATTTTGATATATCTTTGCTTTTACCAAGTTGTCACTTGAACTCAGCTCTTGAGAACACACGCTCACAGCTTTGCTCGCCCATAACTCAATGTTGCAATACATTCATATAAGTAATGCTATTTTAACGCTTCATTTATATAACTGAAATAAAGAAATAAACCGTCGCAGGAAGCCTGGCAAACGTGAAACATCGAAATTATTTTGTACAGAAAATTTGTGAGAAAATATATTTTATTGAAAGGAAATATGTTTAATATGATGAGAAAGAAATGAAATGATAGTTATTAAAAACACTTGAAAATAAAGGAGGTTAAATTGTTTTAGGCTGTGATACATATAAGTATGATATGACGACGTGTGGTGGCATGGCGATGCGTCGCCATATCGTACAAATCGTTACATGTTTCATAATAAAAAATAATATAATTTTTCATCTACTGTTTTATCCGCTTGTACGTAGAATTTCCAAAAACCAAAAAATATTTTTTATTAACCGAACGCGTAAATCTATTACTTCAGGTGTGTAACTTTGAAACTGTCCAAATTTATAGTCATGTTACTCTTTTATATAACGCGTGATTAATAGAATACTGACACAACTCGAAAAAGACGATTATTGGGAAATTCTAAAAGAAGATCTTGTTATGAGGACTTATCCTACTTGTTGATGTAAAAAATTAAAACTGATATATCGCTGGGGTGGTAGCGATGCGTAATTCCCATTTAACTCGAACGATAGACTGTAGATGGCACTAACAGAAGCCTGTATTTGTATCTAACTCAGTTTTGACTTACCTACCAATGGGTCAGTATTTTTTTTTTTTTATTATTATGAAAGAGTAAGAAACGGGCATGCAGGCCACCTGATGGTAAGTGGTCACTGCAGCCCATG
>DWON01005282.1:0-15111 GCA_018251015.1 Phocides pigmalion okeechobee | reverse complement strand
TTGTCCATGGGCTGCAGTGACCACTTAACATCAGGTGGCCTGCATGCCCGTTTTTTACTCTTTCATTATAAAAAAAGGCTAAGGTGAGACCTTCTTTATGTTAAACTATAGTATGTTAGGGGAATGGTTTGAAAAAAACTGTAAAAATTGTGTGTAACTGTTATATTTCCCTGGGAATATATGTAGATTTAGGTATATTTTATTTGTGTTTATCGTTTATCAGATTTTAATTGTGCAATAATTTGATTGCCATGATTAAGACGCTATAAGAACACACAGATTCAGGTTGAGCGCTATATTTAGGACATACGTCAATACTAATATCAATATTTACATACGTAATTGTGTGTTGTTATGTGAGATGTTGCAGGTCTTAGCTCGCTTCAGCGGTAGCAACAGATACGGTGCGTCAACAAAAATAGATCGTTACGACATTTAACTAAAACTATTCTTAAATCGCAACATTGTGATCTTTGTTTGATTGGCTGACAATATACTAAACTGTTTATGTTGCCTATGTTGAAAGAAATAATATGCTTTAGCAGTATTGAATATACATACATATATTGTTTGGAAATTAGAGGATAGATCGTCAATAAATATGTTTTTATTTTCCTTAAATATTCTTAAATATGATTATTAAATATTTTTTATAAATTTAAGTACCCAACTATGTTATATACTAAAATTGAAGTGGTAAAGATGTTTGAAAAATATTAATTTATTTATCTTAATAAGATGTGTGTTTAAAATATTATGTGTGCTCAGCACTTTTTTGTTTTACAGCATAAATAACGAGTCAATACACAAAGATAATGCATATTTAAATGTAAATGTTTAAATTATCTGTTTTGGCTATTAAAAATATGCATAAACATAAAAGTAAAAAATATAGACAACACCCGGATTTGGCAAAGGTTCCGTGTTTTTATTTTTATCACTGTAGATATTTTTGTATTAGCTGTGTCCCGCGGTTTTATCCGCTTTTAATATGCACCGTAGTGGGCTATAATATTAATTTAAATCGTTTAAACTTCTTAAAGAAGTAATAGCTTATGAAATTACAAAATATTTTGTTTAGTCTCACTGGTATTTTCAGAGTTACTTTTAGAGTATTTTCGCGTTTTAAACAAAATAAAAATCATCTCTTCGATCTTATAATATTAGTATAAATTGCCTATCAAGGTAAAGTAAAATAATTCATATGTAAAATATAAATAAAACTAACAACTTAACGACAATTGCAACAAACATGAGTCAAATATTAAGAAGTCGTATTTAAGTGTTATTTCTAATTTAAAATGTCGAATGTAGCAACACCAACCGACGCTATAAGCACTGCGTAAATATACATATTGCTTTTTTATATAATGTTTTAGTTAACAACAGTGCTAATAATTTATTAGAAGGTGAAATTGATTATCGTCCTAACACACGATACTATATATTGCCTCTTCACTCTACCTAATACCAACTCCCTTTTAAAACATTTTTATAAATAATATTACATATACTATTCTTGGGAATTTTCTATGAGTTAAAATGAATATAATTTCTTTGACAGGTACGCCACGGGTTTGTTCTCTACATTAACTACATAGTGATCCGATCAAATTATTATTATTTGGGCATGTAAATGATAATATTCACCTGAAAATTCTCCATCTGAATTCTTGATAGTGACGATGATACCAAATAGAGATTCCAACAATATTAGCACAAGTCCCCAGTGTGTCATATAGAGTAGGAATTTTGCCGGTGGGCCCCAGAAGAATACGACCGACCATATAATGATGATTGTGACCCACAGACATATAGGGACACGCCAGTATAAAGGCGACAGTTTCTCATGCCACGACCTTCCGAACAATTCCGGTGTCTGATTTCCTTCTCGAAGAGAGGCTACACAACATGCATAACAATGCTCCTGTGCGTTCTGACTCCACTGCTTCATTTCGTGTATTCTCCAGTTTCCCTTTATTGACTGTTTTAAACCTCGTTGTGTATTCTTGTCTTGTACGGCCACTTCCATCCGCTGTGAACAAATGAACATCACGTCATTATTCCTAAGTACCTTTAACATTAAGCACGAGATAAGTCGTGATTATTTTTACATAACCCGAGCCGAGAATACAATGGGATACATTAAGCAATAGTATATTTTGGAAGAGCGCCTTGACGCGTCAGCATACGAACGTGTTAACTTTGACTTTTGTTACATGTAACATTATGATTGTAGTAAAGATTTTTGATAATAATATTTATATGCAGCACATATTGTATCGTGAATTTGCAAACTTAATAATACATCATTATTAGTACCGTTAGACACATTAATTGCAAAAACTTGAAAATGTCGTGCCCTTGAAAATTGTAAAGATTAGGTCAAGGGGTTAGTGCAGGCAATGAGTTCTGTAATCTTGACCGATAAATTAAAATTCTACTAAATTGTGTGAACGATTTAGGAGTGTAAACGACCGAGACAAGTGCAGAAACGTGCTGACTAACCTCGTAACGTTGTAGTCAATTTGCTACATTTCACCGTAGTCATGTAAATAGCGATTTAACAGATATATTAATTTGATGAGATCCGAATATTTCTGGTGTTCTTCGCGAATCCATATATAGCTATGCTCGTCACTGTTAATACAAAACATTAAATTGATAATTGTTTATTATGGTTTATATATATTTTGACGCGGTTTCTGTCATGGACTAAATGTAATACTCTTGTTGTGCTTCTCTATGACAATCTAGTACCTATAGACTTCAGTACGAGTTCACTTGAGCAGCATTACAGTCACACAAACACTATCTTATAACGCTAGTGTTATGCTGTTGTTGATTATTTTACGTGTATCGAGTAAATTAACGTTTATATTAAGATTAGTACAGGTGAAATAATTAACCGTTGAAGACCTTATTGTCATGTTTTATTTCGTATCATGCCTCGTTATTAGTTATTAATCAAGTTTAATGACGTCAATACATCAGCAGGAAATTTATCTTGGCAGAGACGTCAAATATAAAGTTAAGTAAACTTTACAATATATATACGCAAAACATGACATATTCTGTCATGTTACCTTAATTAAAGGGCGCAGTTGTTGACGGAAATACGCAAAGCCGCCGGCACTCCATTTATTAAAATATTTAGTAAAATAAACTTTTATACATTCCTTTTAATTAAGTCTGCTTATTTTAATACACATAAATACATTATAATTATAACTAAAAACCGGCAACGTGTGAGTGGGACTTGAATTTGCCGCACTGCGTATTTCACGTACCTTCATAAATAATATTTGTTAAGGGATAATATTTTGAATTTAAATTTTAAATTTACATGTTAAGTGAAGCCCATCACAATATAATCCTGAAATCTGTATTAAAATCTGATAAGTCGTTTTTTAGATTAGCGTGCACAAACATACAGATATACAAACAAACAGACAAAATGAAAAAACATTATTTTTGGGTTCTCTTCTAAAAAGTATAAAGGCATTATGAATTTTTAAATATCTTTGCCATTTACAGATAGCGATCAGACACTGCCATGCCAGAAACACAAATTACACTAGAAGTAATTCCAATGTAGTAAAAACGTTGCTAGACAATAGTACATAATCAATAGTTTCAAAAACAAAGTTCAAATTAATTGTATTCAAATTAAGTCGAACTACAGTTATAATAATTTAAATTGTTGTACATTAAAATTTAAAGTTACAATATACCCATTTTGATTGGAAAAACCACATATTATTTTACTCGTATATGAAAAAGTAATGCTTAACACTGGCAGATGCATTGTCGAGGAGTTGGGTAAGTAGTAAGTACTAGTAAAGCAATATGTTTTGGTTGCAGTATCAGGTAAAGATTGGCTTATTATAGGAGTATCAACACATTACGTTCATTAACATAAATGTTACGTATAAATATATCTTTCATGGTTTTATTTAATAATTTGATCGAAATTTTATTGCTACTATTAATTGTTGTGAACAATCTAGCGTATCGTGATTTAAAGTCATTTGGATAGATAGTTCAAGTTTACAATAATTTTAATATTACACAACAAATGTATCTTTATAACCTTCGATTAGAACATTAAAAATAATGTGTATTAATAAATATTGAAAACACTACGCATTACATAAAACAACATTATGAATAAATAAAATTGAAAGGAAATTTGAACAAGAACGCAAATTCCACTGCAATTTTTTTAATTTAATGTTTTAAGTTTATTTTTAATCGCCGATACAAAACAAGGTTAATCACAAGTTTAAAACATATAAACATATATAAATATGATTCTGTCCAATGTTACTCAGTGTAACTATAATGTTATTTTGTTACTATCATAATTTACGGGGAAAATATGCAAAGGACTTTCATTGTATGCTTCGTAGATGAAAGATCGGAAAGTAATGAGATCGTTGTTATCCAGGTCACATCGTTAAGTCCGAAGCTAAGTACTTTTTAATAGAATTACAAAACTTACATTACCACGCAATAACTTCATTGGATATTGGTTCTTATATGTAATGAGGCTCTGCTTCTGTTAGATGTATTTGTGATCTGTGCTAGTTCCATGTTGTCTATAAGTTTTTTATTTATTTAAAGGGTGATAAAAATCTTCATAGTGATGAATTGATTAACTCCCATTATGCTCTGTCACACAATGTCTCGGTTAGAGATGCTAGTTCTTCATATTTTCCCAGGCCATCCGACTTTAAGACGTCCTTAAGTATAGCAATTTAGGGTTCTTCAGGACAACAAATATCCCGATTTGTCAGAGATGGTCAATAAAAATTTACGTGCACGATTATGTTACATATTTTGATAACTAAATAATTATATAATTTATTTTGATTAAAATACTTAAGCGATATGTAAAAACAGAGTCGTTAGTTTTTCGCTTAAAATAAAAGAGTAAAATTTTAATATTTTAATTTGTCGTTCCGTTATCCGCCATATCTCATGTTTTTTTTTAAAGAAGTAACCACATAAAATAAGTTATATATTTTAAAACTATCAAACAGTAAATGAATTCCGCTGTTATTAAAATATGCATTGCTATTGAATTTGCTTAAATTCCATGAGCGTTTAAATATATATTGGAACGCGTGAAATAATTCGCACTGTTTTCTCATTGTTTACGTTTCACATTCCGTAAGTTTCATAAACTAGCACTGGTAGCGTGATGTATGTTCATGTTGTAAATTATCTCAATTACTTATTAGTAAAATGCATGTTATTAATTCATGGCTGTAGAAAACGAGGAAAATCCGTTCTAGCGTGCCCTTAAAGGATGCCTCCCCGCGCTGGTAATGAGCTCTCAAGCACGAAGGATAAATGTAACTAGATATCGAAGTGATTATAATTCTTTCAACATCCGCTTGGGTTGTTATATCATTGAAGGCGCATTGCATTAACTTATTGACTATGAAGGAAGACCTTAACATGAAATGGTACTCTAAAATGCATCTGGCTGTTTTAGTTTTTCATTCCATATTTTTCCTAGTAAGAAATATTGTATGATTTTTTTATGTGAGAAGAGTATGCAAAGCAAACGAGCATGCAAACCACCTGTGACGTTAAGTAGCCCATAGACATTCACGTACAACCACAAACAGGACTGAAATCCTATCTGAGCTCGAACGTAGATACGAGTACGTTGTTACTCGTGAGGACTAAGGTGGTCGCCTCGCTTCAAAGAGTAGCTGGCAACCGCAACCGCTCCACCCGAAACACAAGTAATGCTTTAGGGCGGACTATGAGCGCGGCGGTGGTACCTCCCCGGTCGAACTATAGTTCTCTCACCTTTAAATGGTTTTTAATGCTATTTAATTATATATTTTATAAATTTTAATTATATATATTTTATAAATTTTAATTTGTTTATGTTTAGCTGTTTTCGGACACAAAAATATAGGTATAATTAAATAAAAAAAAGTCAGTAATTAATGACAACGACATTATATACATATTTTTCCAGAAAATTGTTAGACGTAAATAGTAATTTGAAATGTAAACATCAAAATGTAGTAAATATTTCTTCTTATTGTAATTTATTTTATTCATAATTATATCACGTTAAAAAATACGGAAAATTGTATATCTCGAAATGTCACCCTATGGACGCAAACGGACGATATACATATATGTATGTTTATCATCGCAAATGGATGACCTATAAAAGAAACTGACATACTCATAGATTAATGCACTGACGAAAGTTGAACCTAGTATCTTGTGAATAAAATAAGGATTGAAAGTTTGTATGACTGTATTTTCATATCGATTTCTGCTACAAAGCCACACACAAAGTCTAGATAGAATATTCTTGGACTCAAAGATTTGATACTATATCGATAATGTAGGATCTCGACACATCTTTGTCATCTCTTTTTATTTTTGGTTTTGATTAATCACCTTCACAATAGGCATTTCTCGTAAATAACTAAGCAGGGTTAATATAAACAGCAACTAAATTTACTGCAATTATATTGGACGCTGCTTGTAATATATATTTTTTTGTACTTTGACACGAAACTCTTAAAGAGGTAAAATGTTAAGTGAAATTAACATTAATTGTAAAAATGTACTAGATTTCAATTTGTTATGTTAATCATATTCAATTGTAACATGAGAAAAATCTATTTTCTTTATTACAGGCATTTCAATGATTTCCATGAATTCTATGTATTTAATATCGAAATAAAAAAAACTTTTTTAATTTGTATAAAGAAGAATTATATAATGAAAACATTTTATCAGAAAACCAATAATAAATATTATTTAATTTGTCTTGAACATTCAAAAAAACCAGTTATTAAAAGTCGATTTTACACAGAAACGAGTCGTGCACTTTTGTTAATTATTTTATTTTATATTTGTTATTACTTTTAGAAAAGGTTAACATTATAAATCGAAAAGAGGAAGGTTATCAATATGTCGGATTTTTTGTTTTTATGTAGATATGTTCGCCGATTATTCTTTAATTTATTATGAGAAAGTCATGCTTAACATTGTATACATTAAAACGAATTATAATGAGAGCCTTATGAAGGTGAACCATAGTTCTTATAATGCTTTACTTGTTTTTCGGTTGGAGAGATGCGGTTGCCGGTTACATTTTGAAGCGAGGCGACCATTGTAGTCCTCAGGAGTAGCAACGTATATAATTATGTGTGAGCTTAGACAGGAATTCGGTCGTGTTTGTGGTTATATGTGGATGTCTTGGGCTGCGACTACTTAACATGAGGTAGTTTTCATGCTCGTTTGCTACTCATCTCACATAATAGCCTAATATCTAAACAACCTAATCTTATCATGCGGCGTGGTGGTTCCGTATTTTTATAATTTGTTTCTTTTTTTTAATGGGGTTACTAGTGTGTGTTGCCATTTCAATTTGGTGAAGTTCTGATAATGGGATCCATAAGAAAACGTTATCAAACCAAACATTTCCTTTTATTTCCATTTTGGTATTTATTTTTATATCTTTATAGGTAACAACGTATATATTTAGTCAAGATTTGATGATGGGAGAAATGAGAAAATAATGGAAGATTAAATTTCTATAAACATACATTTGTTACTCGTGAAAATCCCGTAAACGGGCTTCTGTAATGTAGCAACGTGGTGGAGGGCACTCACTTCCAATGGTGGAAAGAGACTCACGGCCAGCATTGGAATACGTATATGACATACATATGTATCACAAGAAAAAGGCTACTATAATAATAATAAAAATGGTTACCAAAAATATAATCAACTTTATAATGATTCCAAAATAAAAATAATTTTAGTAGCATGTTGCTAATTATATAGTTTTGAAGCAGAAATAATTTAAAATATGTGTGGTCGATGTACCTATTATTACATACATAAAATACTTACTTTGGTACGTTTGTAATACGATTATTTATTTGAATTATGATACGAATATTACAATTTACAATGATTGTCGATATAGAAACTTTAACTCTTTGAATCTGTGTTTAAGTTAAACGAAAAATCATTAGCCGTTGAGGTTTAACGTTAAGGGCTTAATTAACACAAGAATATGGTTTGGTTATTTGCGGTATTTGTCACATGTACATTCGCATATTTAGTTCTAATACATATTTAAGCCACATGTGGATTTCTAGTTTTAGACAGGTTAATAAAATAAGCCACAGATATCTAGGTACTTAAGTGGCTCCAAATATTTAGTTGCTAGCATAATATGAAGATCTAACACCAAACTATTTTTAAAATATAAGTAACCAGTTATTGTTATTTAATAAATATACACTTATTCACATATGTGATCATAATATGTTACGTGATTATAATATGGTAATGGAATTATAATAATTTTAGTTTACGTGTAAAAAAAACAAACAATTGAAATTTTTTGCACCTACCTATTAAGTACCTAGAATTATTTTTAATATTATTCTGTGAATATTTTACTTACATAAAAGAAAAATAATTTTAGTAGCTCTATGGTCTCAACAGCACTTTCAATAAACAGTTTTAATATAGAAATAGGTTACGGCATATTTAAATGTATTGTGCGCAAATATTCCCGCGCGAGATGCGTGTGCGCGCGATCCGCGCGTGTTTAAGCGCGGCACTGGCAGTCGGGCGGTCGTAGCGTGTAGTTGTAGATGCGATGATTTGCGATGCGATACAAGATGCGCTCGTGTGGTACCCATGACGTGAGGTGCGTGCGCGACGGGCACGTTCAAGGTCACAGTCACAAACTGGTTCAGCACGAAACAAGTATGAGTAAAAGTGTAATTCCGTATTACTAATTGCAAATATCTCTTGTTTGCTGACGTAAAGCGTATGCATTTATGTTTTTTACACATATAGAGCGTTTTTACGGAGTGGAAAAATATGGGGAAATCCATAAGATTGCCGATAGGGGACAATTTAAGGAACCATTTGCTCTTTTTTAATTTTAGCAATTTTTATATTTATAACGGTTTGGTTCAATTCACGTTTTTTGGTAATAGCTAGATCATTTTTGATATTATCATAAAAGAAAAAACAAATCCTTATGTAAAAATAATGGAAATCGTATGGAATAAAGACGCCAGAAAAAATATAAAAATATGTCACATCAACTAAACGTTTCAATCATCACTTCAGAATTTAAAGGTCTCTAAGGTCGACTTCACGCCTTCGCGCCCTGTCAAGCACTTTGTATTGTTCTGTTAATGTACCTGTTTTTGATTGGGTAATCGTGGATATCAATAACTTGAATTGTTACTCATTGTAGAAACGATAAAATTTATCTATCCATAGATTAACTTGTCCAAGGTCAAATGTTGAATATAGACCTCACCTAATGGGCACTAGTCCACACGATCCTGTAATTGCTCAATGCAACAGCTTCCCGCTGTTTTTCTTTATTTCATTAGTCCGTATAGTTGGGATCTGTGCTCTTTTGTGTCAAGAGGTGGTCGCCACTCGACAATATGTTTTTCATTATTTCGAGCCTTTTGATCAAACCATTATCGTTTCATATTTACAGCGTAACATAAATTATTAACAATTTACTATTGTATTTGATATTGCGATGATTTACATATTATTTTATTATCAGTTGGTATTTCATTATTGCAGACGATAATGATTATAAAGAAAATTGCTGTCTTCTTAGAAAAACTTGTAACATATTTTATTTTATTTATTAATTTATTTCAGGCTACTAAGGCCCATAGACACGATAATGCTATACAAAATAGAAGTATAAAAATTACAATACTATACATAAACAATATTTTAAACTTAAATTTATGTAACACGAATGTGCGGCGTCGTGTTGCGCGCGTTGTCGGGTAGCCGGCCTCGGAATCGCCGGAACACAACACCTCTCGGCACAATTCCTCCTTCATGAAGGTTGTTATCAGCTCCGTTGGGACTCACACCACAAAGGAATTGAAATTTACATTGTGGCGGGACTCCAATTGCACATCCCTCAACCTGTAATTGGTCTTAATCCTGATATAGTCTACAATCTTCTCGTCTGTTGTAGATCAACGCAGACGGGACACGTACAGCAGCGTCGACGGTACAGCGGGCTGCAGTAGGTGGCTCAGGCCGATCGGTCCGGTGCCGCACCGGTTCTGACATGAGGGCTTCCTTTTCTTTTTCTTCTCGACTTTTACGATGCCCTCATCACCTGGGCCTTTTCAGGCCCCTGCTTTGACAGATCCCGGCGAATTGCTTCGCGGCGGTGCTTTCCCCCTTTTTGCTGTTTTAGTCACTAGAACTTGGCCATCTTAGATGTCTAAGTTAAGCTTACTTTGAAATGTGTATTTCGGAACACAATTAAACAGGGATGTTTTCAAAACTATTTATAATTATATCTATTTTAGAGGGTAGTAACTGCATAGTGAGGTGACGTCACGAGCGCGGCGTGATCGTTTGGGCGAAAGCGCCTATGTATTCGGTGGTAATCGCGTAATAAAACTCACTCTTGGTTCGACTCGCAAATGATGGGGACGTGCTTCAAGACTATCCAGTTGATAGTTGCATTTAGGATAAGGGTTTCCATAATTTAACCTAATAGTTGTAACTATAAATCTTTTATAGATCATTATTTTATATATTACACTATCTTCATAGTTAATTTAAATAATTGAGTAATATTAGATCCATTATTCAATTATTATTTATTTAAACTTAACTCTAATAAAAAATGATAATATTCTTTTACCCTTAGGGAGGTATTTCTATTTTCTATTCAAATTTAATTGGGACCAAACGGGAAATATAGGTTTTCAAAAAGAAAAATAATTTTGCTAATCGGTTAGTTAATGACGAGATTCTGAGGTAAGAAACAAAAAAACCGTTTAAAAATACAACGAAATTGAGAAACTCATTTTTCGAAGTCGATTAAAAAGGTTGTCACAAAGGTTCAGAAGTACCAAGTTTACTTTGTCCGAATTTCAGTCACTATGCTCCTACCCACATGATTCGACTTCTTAGAGTTCGATAGGGCAGGTACCACCGCAGCCCTCATAATCCGCCGTGAAGTAACTTCTGTGTTTCGGGCAATGAATTGCGTTTTTGGCTACATTTATTTTATATACATTTAGAAGCGTACCAAGAAAGTGGGTATGAGGCCTGCGTTCTTCGTACCATGCCGCATGGACATTGACTCCTTCTAGATTGTTTAGCTTAGACTTTTATTATAATTAGTATTAAGGATTTCATTATTGTATTATATTTACATTTTTTATGTGACAAGAGTAGCAAACGAGTATGCAAACCGCCTGATTTTAAGTAGTCGCAGTCCATGGACACCCACGTACAACCACCAACATTACTGAAAACCTATCTAAGCTCGGACGTAGATATGTTGCTACTCCTGAAGACTAAGATGGTCGCCTCGCTTCAAAGTGTAGCCGGCAGGCACTTTTCCAACCGAAACACAAGTAATGCTTTACGACAGTTTATGACGGCGGCGGTGGTACCTTTCTAGTCGAACTATTGATTTCCCACGTTTTACATAAATAACATCATTTTACATTACTTATAATAATTTATTTATTTATTTAGATCGCTAACATACTGTACACCAATACATGACAGAGATATTCAATAAATGTTACCAAGGTAACTGCCAGCACAATTATAAGCGACGACAGCATGTAAAACATCGTGATATTTAACAATTAATAATATATTAAAAGAGTGTAATTTAAAAAGGTATTTGTTACTGTTAAAATCAATTATTTGTTTATATAAAACTCATTATTTGAGGTAATTAAAATGGAAGTTATATCTATGCCCATACAGTAAATAAAAATAAGTTTTATAATAATTATAGTTTGCTATTGATTAATGCCAATCTAAGTTTGCTTGACATCAACAAGTAAATATAACTTAGTATTGGTTACTGTCCAGTTACTAGGTTTCCGATAGTTATGAAATAAGTTTCCAAATTCCAAGTATTTCTTGCGCAGTTTCAGCCTCTATTCAGTGTAGATTGAAACTTCGTTTAATTTGAAATGTATTGAGTTACAGTTTTCTAAGTAATTGCAGTACTTTAAAACTTAGTACACACTTACTTAGTACGTACTTAGTGTTTACTTAGAGAGTACATTTTGCTCTGAAAGTGGACACATTAAAAAAAAATCTCTAACTGCAATATTATTTTAATTAAGCTTAACTATATCCATATTATATGATTCTTAATGATGACTCGTGTGGCGCAACGGTTACCATGCCGGCCTGATACGCAGGGTTCCGGGTTCGATTCCAGGTCAAGGAGATGTTTGAATGATGGACATAGATGTCTGTTCTAGGTGTGGGTGTTTATGTATATCTTTTGTATGGGGTACCGGGTACAATTTCCGCACAAGCAGAATTTGAATGATTTAATTTTTTCTGGGTATTTATTTGTGGACATGGACACCCATGGCATCCAAGACAAGTGTAGAAACCGTAAATTAACTTACAACCCTCTCCCCCTATCGGATTAGTTATCTATATAAATTTTTATACAATGTTGATACAGTGCGCAGATTTAATTATCGATATTTCGAATAAGTAGCATGGATCGTGGTTACGGCTGTTAACAAGTAGTAATAGTACATTAATCTGTCTACCCTACATCTAGTCCGTTTTTTGTTGCATATCTCTGTGCTGTGTCGCGATACGGAACATAAAAAACAACAAACATAAACCACAAATAATACACAGTTCGAGAATATATAATGTTACAAACTACTCAATATTACGACAACAGATATGGCATATTGTAGTTAATCTATATATTATAATTATTAATATTTATTAATAAGTAGTTAATAATTATTAATTAGCATTATTATTTACTTTTGTATTAATTTAGCAAATTTAAATGTAATTAGTCGATATTTGACTCTCAATGATAAAACTATATAAAGGGGGTAGCAGATTGTTGAAGAGCATTCGAGATACAAGTAGGGGGTAGGACGTTACTCTCTCCGTTAAATATACCAAGTGTCTGTAAAAATTATCTCTGCGTTTCATTGTGCAAAACCCCACGACTGTAACAATACCCATTATTTGTAACCATGTCATGCAACGATATATAAAAGTTGACGGATGTGAATATTATTGTGATATGCAACGTATATGATGTTTACTTTGATGTTATTTGACATATATATCCATCACTCTGATGGAAAAAATAGATGCAGGCATTTTCTCTATTCCAAAAAAGTAGGTTCATTGAGTACGTACATTATTCAAAGGTACATAAAATCAAAGGTATACGTATATTTTACTTGTCTTACGTCTTGTAGCGAGCTGCAAGGCTGGCTAGTCTCTGGTTTGAGCGCCGTAGGGAAAGTATTAAATTTAAACACTCATTTCTAAAGCAAAGCATACTTGCGTTTAGTAGAAAGGTGTGGTTGCTGACTCATTTATAAATGAGGCTCGCTTATAAATGTCAAAGACGTGAGAACTATAGTTCGATCGGGGAGGTACCACCGCCGCCCTCATAACCCGCCGTAAAGCATTACTTGTTTTTTGGTTAAAGAGCTGCGGTTGCCGGCCATACTTTGAAGCTAGGCGACCATCTTAGTCCTCAGAAATAGCAACACACATATATACATACGTTCGAGCTCAGATAGGATTTCAGTCGTGTTTTTGGTTGGGATGCCTATAGGCTGCGACTACTTAAGATCAGGTGGTTTGAAAGCTCGTTTGCTACTCTTCTCACGTAAAAAAGGTTTTAGGGGAAGTACCATCTCCGCCCTCATAATCCGTAATCCGTTTACACTTAAAAGTGAGGTGGCATCTCAGTTCATAGGAGTAACGCATCTATGCATGATATAAAAAAACAAGACCTATTTAAATTTTGAACGTAGATGTCCATGAGCTGCAGAGATCTTGTATGTGTCATTCATCGTCATCATCATCATCATCATCATCATCATCATCAACCTACAATAGTCCACTGCTGGACATAGGCCTCTCCAATCGCACGCCACTTAGCTCGATCTTCAGCTTTCCTTTTACAGCTGTCGTTAAAGGTATGTAAATACCTTACAATGAAAAAAAAAATGTATTTGAACTTGTAACATCAGGTGGTCTGCACGCTCGTGTGCTGCTCTTCCAACACGAGGAAAAGACTAAATACTAAACTATCAGTGTAATTTCCGAAGAGCATACACATGGTGTCACACGTCTATATCACATGGAGGGGAAGTACCTTAAATACTGTCTACAGACAGACAATTTTACTAAAATAAGACTTCATTTTTATTTTAAAAACAACACTGACTGAATTCAAAGAATTTAATATTATATAGGCCGGGAATCGAACCCGCTAAATGTGAAAAAAGGCAAAACTACTTTACCGGTTCAAATATTGAATCCTTTGTATTTTTTCCTCTAATTAATAGGTTATGTTAGAAAAAAAAAACAGTACTAACTGCATTCAATTGACTTTATATCATCGCTTGTTTGAGCCGGAATTCGAACCCGCTAAAAGTGAAAAAAAATCTTTAATGTACGGATAGAAGGATTCAATCTTTAGTATTTTTTTGTTCTTAATGATAATAATTATTATATATATAGTAATATGATAACATTAATAATATTGAAATTAATATTAATTATATTAATAATTATTATTAACATTATTTAAAAACATAGAAACACAGTCGTTAAAGTTACGTGTGATAAATTAGATTATTGCTATACTTATGGAGAATTTAAATACCTAATTGAATACTCTTACTTCTAAACTAGACAAAACCCATTTCATAGAAGTCAACGCCCTTGACAGTTCAGTGTCGTGTTCTAAGATACATGATTTAAGCGTACTTGTTATGCCTAAATTATGTTTCTTAGACACTATGTTAACAATTAGAAAGACTAAGAAATTTAATATTTAACATTTAGTTATTTACATTTTACGATACAAACAATTTACATTTAGTATCTGCAACTAACAATCAAGTCAATTTGGAAATGCTCAAAATGATTCTCGTTTTGTTTAATTAGTTTTTTTTAATAATTTCGGTTGCAAAGAGCTTGAGACTGGGTATAGCGATAAATCATCCACATTGCTGCCCTTGTGGAGTTTCGCTTGACCGTCTGGGGTACCAC
>DWON01005281.1:0-15111 GCA_018251015.1 Phocides pigmalion okeechobee | reverse complement strand
CCTGCATGCCCGTTTCTTTCTTTTTCATAATAAAAAAATTATCCTTTACAAGAGAGATTGCAGAACAGATGGATATATGTATTTTATGAGCCGGTTTGCCAACTGGTACGCGTTCTGTAAGTTTCGGCGCCAAATTCAATTGAGGTTGGTAGGTACCGGATCTAAACCGTACAGGAAGTTGGGACCCAATCGCGTTCTCACCTGCAACCGGATTTGAATTTCAAATAAGATGAAACAAACCGACTTCATTGTAACCCGCTAGGTTTATTGTGTTTTCGCCAATAGTTTTTGTTATATTTGAGGCACTAAGCAAATGATAGTAACTAACGCAAGTAAATACTACTATTCACTAACTCAATGTCCTTTTTATATAATTAATTTTATCATATATATGTATGTCTAAAAGTATTGAAGTAATTTTCTACGAATAAACAACCTTTACAACTATTATTTTGCATATTTTTATAGAAAATATTTGTGTTATTTAATGATGTCGAATGAAATATTTCTGCAAATTTCTTAATTATTTGCGTAAGCATCGTTTAACTGAAAAAGGTAGGTTTAAATGCATTTATTTGTTTAAGCTTTCGGGACCATTTGCAAATTCTCAACTGCCGACTTAGAACAGATTCGTAACAGATACATTCCTGTATACATTTTCTTGAATTACATACATTTATTTGTCTGTTTTGTTTATAAAAAGGCTAATTAATAAACATTCTTTATATTCATATCAAGTCTGAAAACAATATTTATTAGTTCAGGTTATAGATCATAAAGGCATTTATATAAAACTGTACATTATAATCTACTGTATTCCTAGTTAACTCTAACCGCCTGAATTAATGTCGATTTAGTTTTATAAAAACATGACCCAATAAACCGGCGTTCGTACCACAAAAATATTTCCGTACATTCATGTACAGCGGATAAGCTGGTTTTATAGCGCCTACCGTATGAATCCCGTTTCAATTTATTTTTATGCCATTCGGTATTTTGTGGTTTCTTGCTTTATATTTTTCAATGAATACAGCCAGAATACTGCCTAATATATACCAAAATATTCGATTTTGTAATATTGTAATGTAGTGCTGACGTAAAATTTACCCAGCATAGGCATTAAACATAAAAGGTTCTTTTTAGTT
This sequence comes from Phocides pigmalion okeechobee, assembly GCA_018251015.1. NCBI lineage: Eukaryota > Metazoa > Arthropoda > Insecta > Lepidoptera > Hesperiidae > Phocides > Phocides pigmalion. Next base: position 13,966 of record DWON01005281.1, on the reverse strand, counting down.
GGTACAAAGTGTTTATATTCTATGAATGTATCCCAATTATGACCATCCGTCTTTAGTCTGTATTAAATATAAATTGACTACTGTTTCAGCACATATGTACAAACTTTCGTAAACTTTATTCCGATATATTTAATATAAAGGACGGTCACATCACTCGTATGCAATATTACCAATATAACGGAATACCTACAGATCATAATGATCACGTCGATTATGGCCGCTATTGTTATTGGAGTGAACAGGCACGATTAATTATCCATTGAACATAATTTGGGCGGACCAGTGAGCCAATGCCGTAATGGATCGCTCCGTCTGATTTGAATTGATATCGAATACACTTAAGTGTGAACGATTGGTTCCATATTTAAAAATGGATTGATTAAAAAACATTTCTATGATTTCTATTTTTTCACTGTAACATACTCGTATAAGGTTTACGAGTCGAAGAAAGTATTTATTTTCGTTTGAAGATTTTAAAATTGCCATTACAATTCTGTCTCTTATTCACTATAAACGAAGAAGGAAACAGAGTATAAAGACATGAACAGATTATTTACAACGTTGCAATTAAAGTTTTATTACAGACGTATAAGAAATATTTGTTTTAAACGAGTCTTTCATTTATTTTTTAATTGATTTAATATACATATCACTCTATGACATCTATGCAATAATCTTTTTTACATTGCACGTATAACTTATTTTTAAAAGAACTAAATTGTACGCCTCGCCTTCAAATTTATTTTCCGAAAGTATGAACAGCCAACAAAGCGTCCCTAATATTTTCTGCGTTTTGTAGGTATATTAAAACAGTCACAATAAGACTCGTTCAACGATCAAGCTGTGAGTTGAAATAAAAAGGTTTTTAAGAATACAAGATTATGATTAATTGTTTCCTTCCAGCCACTTTCCAAGTTTCGTCGGCGTCTCCGCGCTGTTTCGTAGTGATAAAGACGAGAAGGCATCTTTATCTGGAAACTTTTTCTTCCTTCACTAAGAGACTTGAACCCCTTTTAATAGAAATTAAACCAGTCGTCTGCCATTAAGATAACTATATACTTTCCCGCTTACCATTTAATTTAACTTCGGTCATCTACACGTTTGAGATAAAACTTACCGATTTCTTCGTTATTTATATTTTTGCGTAATATCTATAGTTTTTATATGTAATAGACTTTGGGCACAAAAATATTTGTATCAATTTTTTAAATAAGTTTACTTTGTATCAGTAAGATTTACTCAACCCTATGTATGTACTGAAGGTAATAAAAAGTAAATACCACTTCTTTTGTACAATGTTAATATGGTTGTCACTATGCTTGCATGGTCTGGCGAATCATATCTAAAACGTAGGTTATGTGTTTCATAACATACCTGATATTCTATTTATTGTTTTACTAAAAAACCTAAAGATTCATTTATTGTTACTTATCTACTTATAAAGAAAAGCTTATTCTAACAATATGCTGGTATTTGTTTTTTATAAGAAGAATAAATATAACACTTATGTTTCCTGTCTATACACTCATTGTGGCACAAACATAATTTTACAGTACAATAAATAAGCTGCCGACAACAGAAATGTATATTAAAACAGCCCTATAATAGGATACGTGAATTTGAATGAGAAAATACAAAAAATATTACCGCTTCTCAGTATCTGCGAAGAAATACGGCATCTGTGAATAAGAGGCATTGGACCAACTTAAAATAAAGGGTTAAGTACTTAAGTAATGTTCCGAACGCGTTTGTTAACTTTTCTGTCTTGTGATTTTCTTACTTTTTGCTTCCTTACTCGCTTCCCAGATATTTATAGTCGGCAACTTTCCCTAACTGAACTGTCGGCGACGAAATATCCTTTTAATGGGCGTCGGAGTGTCGGGTCGTCTGCAATTTAGATTAGTCCTTTAATTAAATTAACATTATGATCCCTATCTTTGTGGAGCAGGTGGTCGGTGATATTGCTCCGTTGGAGAACTCTTTCCACTCTTTTCTACCCTTTGGGACTTTAAATTGTTTCACTTAAATTGGTGCAATGCGAACGCTCCCGTTGAAATTAAGGATTTTACGACGGCTCCCTTTCTTAATAAAAGTAGCCGATGAAAGCTTTTGTGACAGAAGTTTCTTGCTGAATTAGTTAAGTCGCTCGACTTATTTGTGTAAATCATAATTCACTTGATTCTAAAATCAGCGAAGATATTAAATTCTATTTTATTTATACTAGTTCGATAGTTTCCTTCTTAAATAATCTATTTATGGGTTTCACAAAAATAACATTTAGCAGGTTGACAATTTACTATCTCAATAATTTTACCTGTTATTCTTTATTATGGGTATTTATTACGCCTCAAGCCTTACTGCTTTACAACCCCTTCTATAAGGTTTATGAAGCAAAAGTTATCTATGTGCATATTATCGATACTAATTTTTCAACTACTTTATTTACATGTGTTTAAATAAAATCTCACATTGAACAACTGTCTAGTCTCGAAACTGTTAAGGAACTCCGTAACCGTAACCGAATCCAATATAAAAGTTTCGGATAATTTCCGATACGGTCGGAGTGTCATTGAGACACGTTATGACAAGTTTTTTTTATCGGCCGAGACAAGCCGCGCGCGTCCTTTGCATTGTTTGTTTACTATGCTGTACTTTTGAAATTCCCTGTACATTTAATAGCCACAACTGAAACTATCCGAAACTAACAGATAAATCGGTATAATTTCATATTCGTACCCGTATCCGAATCCGTTATTACTATTATTCCTATATCCGTAACCAAAATTTCATATCCATAACATACCTAACGTAAGGTACATCGCACAGATTCTAATTGCCAGCGAAAGAACCCAATACTGAAAATCATCAACGTCGTTTCTCCAACCCCTTAACTACCGCTTTCAATTAGCTCGAACGTCTCGCTCGCTCCTCTGACAAATTTAACCGACGCTTTTCCTTTTCCAGTCTGTTAGCCAGCGTTTTATCTGTTTTTCTAGAGCGAATGGTGGGTATTGCGGCGCCGGTCGACCGAAAAATTAGAAATATCTCTATCCAAGTCTATCGTTCACGGCGCCACCGATCGGACAGTTTCCCCGCGATTGTTGGTTTAAAGATATTGAATATCGTTTCTGGGCCGCTATTGTGTTATTTTGCTTTATGTGTGACGTAGGATTTATAAATTCAATTACTCATACGTCATGAGTTTGCTGTAAATAAAATTAATAAACCATTTTTCATATATTTTTTATGCTATTTTATTTCCTGTCAACAATAAACGGGGTAATTTATCATCACCGTCAATCCATTACTGTCATTGCTAGACAGCTACCTCCTCGTAGAACAAATGAGTTATCCACTTACCCGTTATTCCAAATCGCCCTATTAAAAAAAAGAGAAGACTTAATAAATATGAATAAACGACAGATTAAATGATATTGTAAATAGTAAAGAAGCCAAAAAAATACAAAAAGTGAACAAAAGAAAACCGTATCCTCACAGTCGTCTCTCTGCAGTCGTAAGGAGGGACCCATTCCCAGCAGTCTAATATAAAAGCGTTGCAAATAAGTTAAGTTGAGTATGAGACCAGATAATATGTTAAAGGCAGATAACCCGTGATACAGATAGTAGGAAACATGCAAGGTCCTTTGTCACCTTTGTTATCTTGAAACAACACGACATGCTTTTAAATCCGGGAGGGTTATCGCCTGAAGGCCTGTTACCTGCTATCGGACTGCGGCAAAGCCTACCTGCAACGTAGTTTTGACAAAACACATTTATATACAAAATTATTAACCTAACAATGTATAATAAAAATATAATAACACACTATAAAATACAATATAAACACAAAGCCCCTCATTAAGATTTCTGATATCATGAATATGCTTGGTACAAGATGATTATATAAACCCTCAGACCCAGAATTTAAATCTAAATTCATAATTCAGATGTCTACCTGACCAAGAATAGAACCGCCGTGGCGCAGCGTGCATTCATAAATTTAACAATGTTTTTTTCCAAAATCTATTAACGTTTACCTTGCTTCATTTGCAAAAAAAAACGAGGCTTGAATCATTCCATTAAATAAAGATAAAATTTCATGACAACGTTTACAGATGATAACATTGATAACCTTACTTTTAGAGGACTGGGTCCAAATATTTTTTCTTGAAAAAATCTTGCTCCTAAGGTCATTAGTGTGTTATAAATGAGGGGCAAAGTGCGAAACTTGGTCTCATTCTGAACCTCACCCCAGTCACCGTCTAAACAGCCTCCAAACTTGAATTATTGCTTCTGACATTGACGCCGCACTAAGAAAAATTTCACTTGTAGAGTAAGTTTTTAAACATAGTAACTACATAATTAATGTTATTATTTTAGATACACTTATAAAGTAATAATATATATGGGTTCCGTCTGGGCTTTGCCACAATTAATAGAATAATTAAAAAATAAGTGAAGGTGTTACAATAAGTACAGTTTGATCTGAAGGATTTTTTTATGTGTGAAGGGTAGCAAACGAGCATGCAAATCACCTAATGTTTAGTAGTCGCAGCCCATAGACATCCACGTACAACCACAAACACGACTTAAATCCTATCTGAGCTCCAACGTAGATATGTTGCTACTCCAGAAGACTAAGCTAAAATAAAAGGGCCCCATCAACCCTATTGCAAAAATACTTTTGTAACTATTAAAAATATTTTTTTTAGTTTGTTCATTTAGATTGTTCACGTTTACTTTAAAGAATGTTATTATAACATTATACGTATTTGAAAATAGCTATTTGGCACTTTTATTTGATATCCATATAGTTATATTGATTTTTTTCAATTATTCTTCCTTATCTACCTACTTGACACATGTTATGACCAAATATTCCCTGCAATCCCTTAAAATGATAAAGGCATATATGTATATAAGGCAAAGAAAAAAAAACCGTATATATACGATAAAACGTTATCCTCCTTCTGCGGCGGTTTGGTAATAAAAGTAAAGAAAGTGTGAAGCTCGATCTTGCAGGTCTCATTTCGCGTGTAAACAGCCTCCGACCAGCTACACCCGCACGGCAGTTGCGAAACTTTTGAGTTATTGCCTCTGACATTGACGTCGCAAGAAAAATTGCCCGACCAAAGTTTCAGAAGCTCGCAGTGAAGTTGCCTACACAACATTTTATTATCGCGCACTGACAAGGCGCTATTGAATCGAATCTGAAACCTTTTTAACGTAATACCAAGCGCAAGGCGCTATTTTTAATCTGCAACTTTGAAAATGGATTCCGATAAAATAACGTGAGAATTTAAACACAATAATTGTGTGGTATTTTTCGAAATTTTTCGAAATACTTTTACTTTAAAATAATCCAAAAAGCAAAATGAAAAAGTAAGAACAAATAGTGTAAGGCAAATTGTGGAAGTTTAACGTTGGTCAAATCCTACTTAACTTCCTGCACATTATTGAGAAATTCATTAAGTTACTAATATACGTTAATAATATACGTTTTAGTGTAATACAATATTACAGATAACGAATCAACAAAAAGTAACCATAAAAAGACATTCAATGTATTTGAGAAATTCCTCCTTTTTATGAGGTGGATTAAAATCATTCTATGTAGATCACTCTATGCAGGTAGGGAAAATTATCAAAAACATGTAAAAAAAAACCATTGAAATATAAACATCTACATTTTTGAAACAGTAAATTACAGCTAAACTTAAATAAAACCGTGGTTTAATAAGGCCGATCTAAAGGTCTTAGTTGCAATATTAGATGAAATGCAAATTACTATGAAAAATTTTACGTCCACGAATGACTCCTCAAGTAATAACTTATAAGCATTAGAAGATTTTGACGTATATAAACAAAGGACTGCAATTTTTAAAAATCGTTTAACTTTCCATCATCATAAAATCGCGTTCCCCGAATTACATAGTAATCGGATGCCTCATTTTAATTTCAAAACGGCGTTATGGTAATTGTAATCGTGGTTTACAAACACCGGAACGCCACCGGCAGTTTTGTGTAACTCATCATGACTATCGCAAAGTCCAATAACGCAATTAAATTAATAGATTTATTTCTAAAAAAAAATCTAGGGTTCCATAACCAAAAGATTAATAAAATTATTTTTATTTATTCGTATCTTGCTGTCATTTCATTTTTATACCAATAGCTCTGATACTACATAGACGAAATTTGGAAACTAGAAGTGTTGTTCTACGCACAGTGTTTTGAAAAATAAATTTATTAGGAATGGCATCCATTAATTACCATTAAGGAGCGGGAATTGATGACCCTGATGGTTGAATTTTGCGTTATTAATCGATGCAGTGGTTAAACCTTATCGTAGTCCTTAGGTATAGCCCCAAGAATAGGAGTGAAGACTCAAACGTGAGAAGTGATCCGGGTCCCGATATATTGCATAAAAGGGCTGCAGACATTCAATTTAATGAAACGTAATAGAGTAAATAAAATAAAAAAGCTCACAGTTGTTAGAATTATAGTTCGCCCGGGCAGGTATCACCTTCGTCTTTATACTCCGCCCTCTTGTTGAGGTTGAGGTCTTGGTTTAAGAGGTCTACAACCGGCTACATTTACAAATAAAACGATCATCTCAGTTTTCATGAGTATGAGCATTTATGCACGACACTGGAGAAGACTTTAGTCCTGTTTTTGATGAGACGTGGATGTCCATACGCTGCAGAGACCATTAAACATCAGGTCACATTCACGACCATTTACTACCCTTCCAACGTAAAAAAAAAACAGAAATCCCTTACACGCACACCTATTCACATCCGTTATGATTACCTATGGTTACTATTTTCATCACATTAAAAATCATTAAATAAAAAACATCATTAGATTGTACAGCACGTAATAACTCTAAATTTCGAATAAAAATGCAAAATAAAAATAATAAACATTTTAACCAAAATTCATGTATTACATAAATATTTCATAAAGTCATGGTAAGAAAAATTGAAAGTTAAGTGAAACAACAGATCAAGTTAAATTGGTGGGCATGGAAGTTACCGCTGATTTTCTATTCAAATGGAACGGTATTTCAATCAAGGAGGAAAACGGAAACAAAATAAGACCACGGCTTGTACTTGTTAAATCTGTAACAAGTTATCTGATCTCTAAATTGAAAACGAATACTACTAAAAATGTTCTTATATTATTAAAAATACTAGCTGTGTCTGCGAGTTCGTCCGGTGATGATTGATATAAATTGTCAATTTTTTATTTGTTAACTTATTTAAATGAAAAAACACAAAATGTTAAGTGAAGCCCATCACAATTTAATCCTGAAAATTTCATTAAAATCGAATAAACGGTTTCTGAGATTAGCATGCACAAACATACAGACAAACAGGAAAAATGCACCCCATTATGAATTTTTGCCATGTACAGACAGCGATCAGTTACACTTTTATTATATGTATAGATATCTTAACTTAATGTTAAAATGTTTGTTTGTTGTACCTTATCTCCGTAATAACCAATCAAATTGAGGTTTTAGGCTACGTGACATCACTCTCTGATCAGATGTATAAACCGCGGAGCATAACTAATAATAAATAAGAGATTTCATTACTCATATACAGCATCAAAAACAAACATACAAACGAGAAAGATCCCTCTCCAGACTCTGAAAGAAAATCTCAATTAGTTTGCGTATTCGATCAGTATGGTAACTATAGCGCCTCGCAAGTTAGGTATATAAATAGGGATTTCTTTGTACATATATTTACACTAATCACAGAATAAATTAGTAATGTAGTCTAAGCCTTAGGTAACTATGAGAAAACCAATAAATTAACCTTTTAAGTATCAAACAATGGGATCTTAATAGTTTATCAGAATTATGCATTGTGAGAAAGCGCTAATTAAAATTGCAGCTCGTACGGTAAAAAGGTCAAAGCAGTATCCCGTACGAGAACACAAAACGATCCCATTTCCAACGAGGTGGAAAATAATAAATCTCTGATTATTATTTTTTATTGCCGCCAGCTAGACGGCTGACATTTAATTTCAATTCCTCTTTGTATCGTTGTTTCGAACGTGAGAGCTTTCATTTTTTATTGTCGTCCTTTTCGTACATGTGGAAACGATAGCCCGGTGCCCACTGTCAATAGGCATTCGACAGGAGCGGTGCAGTTTGATTAACTTTCTGTGTACGGGACGGGCCGTATTCAATTATTTTTGCTTCCACGGCTAATTACCCAATACCATGTTAATTAATTTAATGAACGAATTTACGTACAACGCGGGCGCTGATATTCTCAATCGTGTTGAAAGCGTATAGTTCGTTCGAAGTAATTAAGTATACGTTGGCATCGGGTGATGTGTATTGTTAGTTCTGCTGTTTATAATTTTATTACGTGTCAGTTTATGTTTTTAATTTAAAAATTGTTACATTTATTTATCATGATAAATTAATAAATGTCTTGATGGTGGGCACAGATGTCGCCTCAGTATGAGAAGGATTAGTCCATACTTCACGACTCTTGCCATGTATGAATAGCTAGACTTCACACAGCTTAAAAAACTTAAGAACTAATTAAGGTTTAATCACGTTTTTCTACATACTTAAAATAAATAATGATTTATTCGTTTTTTTGAAAAATCATACTTGCGTTCCACAAATACCAAGACAGGTTTCCGTGTGAAAGACCGTAATCTTGCCATAAGACCTTATAATATTTATTTTTATTTTCTTTCACTTTGTTTATTTTTTTCGATCTCTTACTCCCCTAATCTTCAAAGGTGAGAAAATATAAATGAAAACCAATTAACATAAAGCAAACTTTATCGTCATTAGCTACTAACGATTCACTAGTCACTTTTAGAACTACCATGATTATAAAACCAAGAAAGCTTTATACAGTTAAGCTGTTTTTTCTGCGAAACGCTGACACATAGCATTTAACGTAAAGTAATTTACGATAGTTATCACGCCTATCATACCCATCACGCGTCCAAGATTTACGTGAGCGTGTGTATCACCATATTTACGGCGCAGGTATCATAATATTTACACTACGAGGCCGAGCTACACACGGGGTATGATAAATTCGCTGTGCACCACCCCGGGTGTTTCCGCTTCACTCGCTTCGGATGCACGCCGGTGCGATCGATCGTGTGAATACACCTTTATCCGACGTTTTTTTTTTCATTTTACTTTCCATTTATTTTTAGCCTTATATTGAATGTCGCTTCCATTCTCGTTTCACGTGCCAGCTATTGAATATTGACGTGATACCTAAACAAACACGCCTGGCATACATATGCGTGGCATTGATTAAGTGTATATGAAATAGTTGAACTCGGATGTTGTTGTATAACTTTAAAACTTCAATTTCAACAAAAAAATCAGTTTTATTAAAAATAGAGATACGTTTGTTAGTCATGCATGTAGCGTGCAGTCCTACTGAAAGTAAGGAAACACTGCAGCTCATGGATCTTTGCAGTCAACTCAATATGAAACTTTAGTTATTTGAAACTGACCATAGATGGCTCTTAAGGTCATGGGGATGGTCACCAGTCACCACATAGTAAGTTTTACCAATTTATCGTGAGTTATATAGAGCGAGAGAATATTTTCAAGAAGTATTTGAAAATATTTTTTTGAAAATCGAGATTAACAGGTTTTGTGTGTTATCTGATAAATTAATGTTTGTTTTAAAAATACGCGTTAGACAGGCAGATTTTAATAAATTAATATCAATCTACCTCCAAAACTATAACATTTCAAGTGGACGTGATCCAATCGTATTTTGAAACATGGCCGCGATAAGACGGGGTTCTAATAAATTCATAACCCTCAGAATAATTAAGTGATCGTAACAAATCACGCTTCCCTTTTTGCGTGGATCTCTGGAGTACAATTTGATTCATTTCAGGGCGAAAGATAAATTCTTTATTAACGACCCGAACCGCGTCTGATTGGAGAGCTCATTATTATTATTAATATTACATTCATCAGCGCTCGCAACCATCAGTAAATTACTTTGTATGATTCGGTTAAACATGGAATTCTCGTCGATGCGATGGTAGCACATTAACGTCATGAATTCTCGATAATATAAATATTGATGCATTGGTTTGTTTTCAGTACTATTCAGATATGATTTTCACTGATTTAAACCTTATTTTCGTGTTGGCATTGATATTTCAAGAGATCACGGTGCTTTAAATAATAATAATGTCAGATATTCGTTAGTAATTCCGAATTCAAATTAATGAACCTATTACCAAGTTGGAAAGATATGGTACTTGATAACAAATTGTGATATTGTATTACAAAATATAATATGATATCTACGTAATATTAAATGATTTTGACTAGAACATATATTACTACTCCTAAAGTTAGATTATATCTTAGAATGCCTTATACCTTTAACATGGTTTCTCAAATCACGATAGTATTAAAGCACACTAGAAAAAATGTAATAATATAAATAATATCTTAGGTCAAATGCGAATCATCAAAAGACATATTTTTTATTACGAAAGCTAACAGATTTAACGATAAGTAAAATTCTAGTATATTTTCTTCTATCATATTTTTTATTTATAATAAAACACTACTTGTTTTCCTAAATTATACGCTTCAAATGTAATATACCTATTTTTATGTTAAGTTATAGGTAGACGTTCATTAACCACGCATAGTTGGTCTTGGACCTAGATAGACCAAACGACCGTAAAACTATATATTGGAAGTAGAGCGTTGTTTTATTATATTTCTTAAAAATGTCGACGAATTATAATGAGGGCAAGTAAGGAGTTACTAAAAAATTAAATTGTTTAATAAAACGATACTGAAGTGCGATATTTTTTGACTTTGGGGCTAAATAACTCGCATTAGAAGTCCATAAAATTAGATTACCGTAAGGGCGCTGTGCAAATATGGGATAGGATAATAGGATAGGTATTTATCGTTCTGTTGTTACAGGGATCGCATTCCACAGTAATGACGCTCCAGTTGGTTGTTAAGTGCATGTATGCAGTCGATTGAGTTTTACAAAACCGATTCAATGAACCAACTCATTGTTATTGCATTGAAACGTTGCGCGTCTCTTTGATTAGTCAGTTATGAACTAACGCTTTTTATAGTAATGGTAGTTTGATGGTACATTCCGCAAAGTATTAATAATTAATAATAATATATCGTTGGGAAAATATTGAGGTTGGACTGAATATTGAGGTTGGACTGAATATGTTGGTTGGAATGAATAAGGTTCCTATATTTTTTTAGCAATAGTACTGACTGATACAAACTTGTTTGTTTAATGGACGCGAGCTGACAGCTTACATATACATAGTTTTAGATATAGTTTGTCGTACTCCTTTAAGGTTAAAAGTCTTCTAAGGTATGTATTTTTGTGGTGTGTATGTAAATTGTTATTTCTATTCTCGTCTTTGCAAAATATACTACTTTAAGTCAATTAGACATCTCTATTTAATCTGAGAAACCGTCAGAGTACAATAAATAAAAATCTAGTCAAAGTGGGTTTCGATTTTTCCTAAATTAGCTCGTGCTGATAGACAAAGATTTTATAATAGAGTTATTGATATAAATAAAAAAAGCTCGTTTGAAATCACAGACAAATCAACATATGTACGTGTTTATGCATATTGGGCATGCCCCCTTAAGACGTTGCGGTGTATGCGGTCGCTATGTTCTCAATTTAGCGACGCTTCGAACGACTCCTTACGGGCACCCGTAGGAAACTAACCTAGATTCCGGCGACACAAAATAATTCATAAAGCGTAACATAAATTGGCGAGTTCAGTAAAGTCTCGACCAACAGAATACTTAATACACTTTTTCGTCGCATTAATGTCAACCGGCAGATGTTATCCGCCTCCCTAGGCAGATCAAATATTCGTTTCGCTTTTGAAGTTATGAAGACGTAAAATTAAGATAAGCTTCTGAAGGCCCCATGTAGTTGTTTTATTTATATTCTCTTCTTTATAATAACCATAATAAAAAAGTAAAGTCAGTTGTTGTTCGCGCGATTTATTTTTATGACCGTGCCTTATTTTCTTTAACGCAAATTTCTTTCGTTTTAATATTTAACCTAAATGATTTAAAGCGTACCTGAAAATTGAAAATCGAATAATTTACTAACAATTTTCCTTTGTCATATAATTACTTGTCTTTATTTGTCTACGGTTTTTGTAGATTACCAAGTTTGGGACGATATTGCAAATTGCAGAATCGGTGCTTTAACCTACTTTCGAAGGACCAATTTAAGTAGAAACAAAAGACTTTTTTTAATATAATGATAAGGTTTTTTTTTAATATTTTTATGTGTTCCTACTTCTATTCATATAAGATCGGAATTCATATACTATATATACATGACTGAAAACCGGAACATGAAGTATTTGTATATATTTTTTGAAGCGACCATCTTTGTAACAACTTACCTATGGTCGCCTTCAGGGAGAACTCCTGTTGTCTATGGAGGTAACTATAGATGTCTGTGAGCGACAGAGACAACTGAATCACTTACAATAAGATCTCCTTGCTCGTTTGCTATCACAAAAAAAAAAATATCAATATATTTCTTCATTATTAACGAGTATAGTATATTTGAATATTCAACTGAAAACAGTTTAAAAGGTTTTTTTATCAAGTTAAGGTATAAACCTATATTTGGTATGATGTGACATCCGACAAATTGGGACGTCCCGCAAAGCCGTTGCATCTGGCAATACTACTATATACTAGTATAATACGACATCTTAATGAAGTAACATGTACCTTGAGGTAGGTATATATTTCAGAAAGCGAAATTGTATGCATATATATTTTTTTTAAAGAAAGTTCTATTTAAGGATGGACACGGGTGCGTTCTTACACTTGAGGACTAAGATGGTCGCCTCCAATAATGTGTATTCGGAAACCACACCTCCCCAACCGAAACACAATACATGAAGAACATGTTGCTTTTCGGCGGGTTATGAGGGTGGCGGTGGTACCGCCCCGGACGAGCGCTTACGACTATACCACCTTTTAAACATTTAACTAAATAACTTTTTTAAGTAGAACATTGCCTTCAACTCCATATAGATCAATAATCACAGTTGGTGTAGATCACAGACGTGTTGCTACTCCTAAAGACTAAGATGCACGTGATGAAACTATGATGACGAGATGAAGAGACTAAGAATCGCGTAAGTAAGCAATAACATATCTACAGTTTTGGCGGTGGTACCTCCCGTGAACAGGTTCCATAGCCTTTACCGGAAAGAACTTTGCATTAGCTGTGAGACATCGAAATAGTTTTAGAAAGTATCCCGCAAAACGCGCCCATTTTAAAACGTCTACTTTGAGTATACGTTGGACTAAGTAGCAGACGAACGTGCAGGCGATCTGATGGCAAATGGTCTCTGTAGCCCACGGATATCCACGCCCGCCTCAAACAGGACTTAAATCCTGCCTAACATCGTACTTAGATACGTTGCTACTCCTAAAGACTGAGATGGCCGACTCACTTGTAAAATAGCCGGCGTATATCTTAGACTCCTCCCAAAGCTAACTCTGTTAATACAGGATCCAATCTAATAATAACAGACATAAGTTAAGATAGCTATTATTATGAAGTACTGATAGATTGACAAAGCTACTCCTCCTGCTACTTAGCACGTCATAAATCCCGTAATATGTTACGTCAACACACTACCGTATATCAGTGGACGCATCATAACACTGTTGTGTCGACATGTGTAACACAATCTTCTGAACTGTAAAAGGGTTTCCATGAATGTTTACAACAATAAAATAGATTAAATAACGTTTTGAAATAGTGTTTTGCATATGGGTTTTAACGGTGGAAGAACTATAGTTCAACCGGAGAGGTACCACCGCCGCCCTCATAATTCACCGTAAAGCATTACTTGTGTTTCGGTTGGAGAGGTGCGGTTGCCGGCTACACTTTGA